>OX336882.1:2687500-2690449 GCA_946959425.1 Argyrosomus regius
GGCCAGGGCCAGGCCAGGGCCAGGCCAGGGCCAGGGCCAGGCCAGGGCCAGGCCAGGGCCAGGGCCAGGCCAGGGCCAGGCCAGGGCCAGGGCCAGGGCCAGGCCAGGCCAGGGCCAGGGCCAGGGCCAGGCCAGGCCAGGCCAGGCCAGGGCCAGGGCCAGGGCCAGGGCCAGGGCCAGGGCCAGGCCAGGCCAGGGCCAGGCCAGGCCAGGCCAGGCCAGGGCCAGGCCAGGCCAGGGCCAGGCCAGGCCAGGCCAGGCCAGGCCAGGCCAGGGCCAGGGCCAGGCCAGGCCAGGCCAGGCCAGGGCCAGGCCAGGGCCAGGCCAGGGCCAGGCCAGGCCAGGGCCAGGCCAGGCCAGGCCAGGCCAGGCCAGGCCAGGCCAGGCCAGGCCAGGGCCAGGGCCAGGCCAGGCCAGGGCCAGGCCAGGCCAGGCCAGGGCCAGGCCAGGGCCAGGCCAGGGCCAGGCCAGGCCAGGCCAGGCCAGGCCAGGCCAGGCCAGGGCCAGGCCAGGCCAGGCCAGGCCAGGGCCAGGGCCAGGGCCAGGGCCAGGCCAGGCCAGGCCAGGCCAGGCCAGGGCCAGGCCAGGCCAGGCCAGGCCAGGCCAGGCCAGGCCAGGCCAGGCCAGGGCCAGGGCCAGGCCAGGCCAGGCCAGGGCCAGGCCAGGCCAGGCCAGGCCAGGCCAGGCCAGGGCCAGGCCAGGCCAGGCCAGGCCAGGCCAGGCCAGGGCCAGGCCAGGCCAGGGCCAGGGCCAGGCCAGGCCAGGGCCAGGCCAGGCCAGGCCAGGCCAGGCCAGGGCCAGGCCAGGGCCAGGCCAGGCCAGGCCAGGGCCAGGCCAGGGCCAGGCCAGGCCAGGCCAGGGCCAGGGCCAGGGCCAGGGCCAGGGCCAGGGCCAGGCCAGGCCAGGGCCAGGCCAGGGCCAGGCCAGGCCAGGCCAGGGCCAGGGCCAGGCCAGGCCAGGCCAGGCCAGGCCAGGCCAGGGCCAGGGCCAGGGCCAGGGCCAGGCCAGGCCAGGGCCAGGCCAGGCCAGGCCAGGGCCAGGCCAGGGCCAGGGCCAGGGCCAGGCCAGGGCCAGGGCCAGGGCCAGGGCCAGGCCAGGCCAGGCCAGGCCAGGCCAGGCCAGGGCCAGGCCAGGCCAGGGCCAGGGCCAGGCCAGGCCAGGGCCAGGGCCAGGCCAGGCCAGGCCAGGCCAGGCCAGGCCAGGCCAGGCCAGGCCAGGCCAGGCCAGGGCCAGGCCAGGGCCAGGGCCAGGCCAGGCCAGGCCAGGCCAGGCCAGGGCCAGGGCCAGGCCAGGGCCAGGGCCAGGCCAGGGCCAGGCCAGGCCAGGCCAGGCCAGGCCAGGCCAGGCCAGGCCAGGCCAGGCCAGGCCAGGGCCAGGCCAGGCCAGGCCAGGCCAGGCCAGGCCAGGCCAGGCCAGGCCAGGCCAGGCCAGGGCCAGGCCAGGCCAGGCCAGGGCCAGGGCCAGGGCCAGGCCAGGGCCAGGCCAGGGCCAGGGCCAGGGCCAGGCCAGGGCCAGGCCAGGCCAGGGCCAGGCCAGGGCCAGGCCAGGGCCAGGCCAGGCCAGGGCCAGGCCAGGCCAGGCCAGGGCCAGGCCAGGCCAGGCCAGGCCAGGCCAGGCCAGGCCAGGCCAGGGCCAGGCCAGGCCAGGCCAGGGCCAGGCCAGGCCAGGCCAGGGCCAGGCCAGGCCAGGGCCAGGGCCAGGCCAGGCCAGGCCAGGCCAGGCCAGGCCAGGCCAGGCCAGGGCCAGGCCAGGGCCAGGCCAGGCCAGGCCAGGGCCAGGCCAGGGCCAGGCCAGGCCAGGCCAGGCCAGGCCAGGCCAGGCCAGGCCAGGGCCAGGCCAGGCCAGGCCAGGCCAGGCCAGGCCAGGCCAGGGCCAGGCCAGGCCAGGGCCAGGCCAGGCCAGGCCAGGCCAGGGCCAGGGCCAGGGCCAGGCCAGGGCCAGGCCAGGGCCAGGCCAGGCCAGGGCCAGGCCAGGCCAGGCCAGGGCCAGGCCAGGGCCAGGCCAGGCCAGGGCCAGGCCAGGCCAGGGCCAGGCCAGGCCAGGGCCAGGCCAGGCCAGGCCAGGCCAGGCCAGGCCAGGCCAGGCCAGGGCCAGGCCAGGGCCAGGGCCAGGCCAGGGCCAGGCCAGGGCCAGGCCAGGGCCAGGGCCAGGCCAGGGCCAGGGCCAGGGCCAGGGCCAGGCCAGGGCCAGGCCAGGGCCAGGCCAGGGCCAGGCCAGGCCAGGGCCAGGCCAGGGCCAGGCCAGGCCAGGCCAGGGCCAGGGCCAGGCCAGGGCCAGGCCAGGGCCAGGGCCAGGGCCAGGCCAGGCCAGGGCCAGGGCCAGGCCAGGCCAGGCCAGGGCCAGGGCCAGGCCAGGCCAGGCCAGGCCAGGCCAGGCCAGGCCAGGCCAGGCCAGGGCCAGGCCAGGCCAGGGCCAGGGCCAGGGCCAGGGCCAGGGCCAGGGCCAGGGCCAGGGCCAGGCCAGGGCCAGGGCCAGGGCCAGGCCAGGGCCAGGCCAGGCCAGGGCCAGGCCAGGGCCAGGCCAGGCCAGGCCAGGGCCAGGGCCAGGGCCAGGCCAGGCCAGGGCCAGGCCAGGGCCAGGCCAGGGCCAGGCCAGGCCAGGCCAGGCCAGGGCCAGGGCCAGGCCAGGGCCAGGCCAGGGCCAGGCCAGGCCAGGCCAGGGCCAGGCCAGGGCCAGGCCAGGCCAGGCCAGGCCAGGCCAGGGCCAGGGCCAGGGCCAGGCCAGGGCCAGGGCCAGGGCCAGGGCCAGGCCAGGGCCAGGCCAGGCCAGGCCAGGCCAGGGCCAGGCCAGGCCAGGCCAGGGCCAGGCCAGGGCCAGGGCCAGGCCAGGCCAGGCCAGGGCCAGGGCCAGGCCAGGGCCAGGCCAGGGCCAGGGCCAGGCCAGGCCAGGCCAGGGCCAGGGCCAGGCCAGGCCAGGCCAGGGCCAGGCCAGGGCCAGGGCCAGGCCAGG
>OX336882.1:2690549-2727006 GCA_946959425.1 Argyrosomus regius
CAATACAAAACAACTCTCAGACAACAGGAGGAATAAGGGACCGTGAGTGTGTGTGTGTGTGTGTGTGTGTGTGTGTGTGTGTGTGTGTGTGTGTGTGTACGTGTGTACGTGTGTGTGCTCATGTACACTAGGCCTCGTCTATTAAATGGTCTTTCAAAGAGTCCTTGAGCTTACCTGCCAAAACCAGACCCAGCAATATACAAGGAGTTGTAAAACCTGCCAGAAGTGTGTGTGTGTGTGTGTATGTGCGTGTGTGTGTGTGTGTGTGTGAGAGTGTGTGTCCACCACAATGTCAGCCAAGATACTAACAGAGCTTTTATTCTGAGGCTTGGTCTGCTGCCATCTCTTACCCCCCAAAGTCCTACCAAGAGGATGGATAAGTAAATGGAGTAGTGAGGGAGAAAGACAGGGACGGACAGGAGGAAGAACTCAGCAGAATGTAAGAAACACCCAAAAACATATAAACAAATGCACGCTAAGAGACAGTTCTCATCTTGTGGCAACGTGAGTCTTTGTGGACATGGTGATAGCCAATCACAGGGGAGCGGCTGGAATGTGAAGAGACGGCACGCTGCAGATTAAATGGATACAAGGAGGATACAGACTGAGGAAGTTCTTATGCGCTGCAATAAGTCACTGATTACCCTTCTCCTCACTGCTGTTGCTCTGCCTATAGCTGCAAACTGCTGCACACTTTCTGATTTCTCTCCACGCGTCATCTTCATGTTTCTTTTGAGCTTTCTCATCCTCTTTCCCGACTATTCACAAGTTTTCTCTCACAGCTCTCTCTCTTCAGACAAGAGGGTCCATTGTATTTCATAAGATGCCTTCGAGTCCCAGGCCCAGCATGCCTGTGCACAGTGTGTGTGTGTGTGTGTGTGTGTCCCAGTTAGAAAACAGCTGTCACATTCAGCCATCACATGCTGCACAGCTGAGACTGACCGCTACCATCCACGTCAACTTTCTTTTCTCTTTTCATAAAAAACTCTGCGACAGATTTCCCCTGGCTGTTGCTGTGACATTTTCTCCGAGTTTCTCTGATTTTTTCCGCACTCCTTACCCCCCCATCTTGTCCTTCATTCTTCTGCCCTCCCACTTCATACTTTTTTCCCAGACAGAGTAGGAGTTGAGGTCTCAGACCAACTGCCTAACACTCCGATTGAACAACATCTGAAGAGCGAGGATCAGATTGAGCCCGAGACAATGCATTTCAGTGTGTGAATAAACTGGAGAGTAGGTGTAAAATGTAGTTTCAACGTAACCTGACACAGCCCGGGTTTGTTTACAGATACAGGCTGCTTTGAGACAAACCAAACAAAGTATCAGTTTTACATATTATGTAACTGTATGTATGCATTGATATTATTGAGCCTCCCTCACCTGTACACAGTGTGTGCTTTACCACCTCCTCACCACTGAAATTCCAGCCTGTTTTCTGTTCGCACTCTGTTATGGCAGAGAAGCATTCATCAGTCACAGCGTGACCATCGGTGACTCCATAAAAGCAGATAAAGATTATGGTGGGTCGTGGAGATTAGCATCAGTAAACACAACTAGCATGACTTCTTTACGTCCTCAAGAAATGATCACAGTCTTCAACGCAACATGTTCTGTTTTGCCGCTTCACATTGAAATCAGCTGAGCTTGTCACACAGAGAGCAGAGCAGATGAGACGACAGGTGCTTATTACACTTTAGGAGAACGACTCGGCTTTGGTCATAGCTGGTCAATATATGACATAGCAGCATCCTCATCATACAGACTTTTAGCACACAGTATATCCTCAGACCTCTTTCATAATTTCGTTTCATAATTCCACTTTTGAATCAAACAACAGGGCGTCTGCTTTTTTTTAATAATAAAACACTTTAAAACTGCAGATTTTCAAGAGAACTCTAAACTTTCAGGGCTCTATGCTTGTACGGAGAACTAAAATATGAAATAGACAACATGGGTAACGCTATTGTTACTATTTCAGCTGACACACACACATTTAGCCAGCAAGTGCTTAGGAATTCCTCATCGGTCCACACATTGCGTAAACCCTCCACCTCTTGCCTCAGTGAGATACATTAGCACACACCTGCACGCACACACACACACACACACACACACACACACACCACAGCTATGTTAATGCTCCATCAGAGTATGTACCCTCTGGTCACTGAGTTTGGTAATGCAAGCTCACCTCTAATGACCCGGCGGTCTGTCAGACTGTCTGTCAAACAACACCAGCTCCACCACTAATCACCTTCTCCTAAGTAGAAAGGCAGCAGGAGTACGATGCTTTGTTTTTGTGTATGTTTGCCCATTCACTTAGGTTTCAAGGACAGGATTTCTAAATCTAACACAATGGTTGTCAATGAAGGTCACTCCAGAGACCAAGCAAGTGTTTCTAAGAATGTTGTGAAGGGGATCCCCAGAAGAACAAAACTCTAAACTTTAATACATCCAATAAGTGAAAGATATGGACGTCCTATAGATGGAAAATACACTGTAGATTTGGAAGATCAAAGCAGTGGGTCCCGATTTTACAATGTAAAAGTACTGTTCACACAAGTTCACACAAACTCCTGTTATGCCTGCGACAGTACTGTTGCCTTGGATATGGTTTTATTTTTGTACACCTGCCGCTCAACATACTTCACTAACCAAAATAACCACATGGGAAAATAAGTGTGTCAAGGGTATAATAATAAAAATAACAATAATAATAAAGTAACTGCATTGATTTTGACTGGCTGGGTTTGAAGCCATTACACAGGCAAATACTATGCCTTAATATCAGCTGATTCAAATGTGGCACACAGTAATGATCACTCAATTATGGACTATACATAAACAACTAAGAATATATTTACAAAGAGATATTGCTCACCAGAGGAATAACACTTGGATAGCACTGTTATGTGGTTATTTTAATTTAACTTGAGCAAAGAACGTGTCAAACAGTACTTCTGCTGCATTAGTGAAACCCTGTTTTTAGTGGAAGCAAAACGCTTGCCAGTGATAACACTGTATTTATATTATTTAGTCGGTCTGCTCAGTAGTCCTAATAACGCTGCTGTGATTTACCTCTGCGTTAAAGGTGCTGTCATCCTCAGCTCCACGCGCCCCAAGCGCACACATGCACAGCGCGAGGAAGGTCCGTCTCCAGAGCAACCAGAAGCAGCTGTTCCGCGAGGTGGAGGCCATGGTCTGGGCGCGAGGGGGTATCAGTCGACGTTCGTCTTGGTTCAATTTCGACGGTGTTACACGACGTCTTTAGTTTTTAGTCGTAGTCGTAGTAGTTTTTGTCGTAAAATACTTATTAAAAAAAAAAAACTGTAGTGAACTATTCCTTAACAAGAATGCTACAAGAGTCTTCAACAGTGCACTTGCATCCTGGAAAAGAGCCCCAATCCAGATTTACAGTCAGAGCCGCATTACAAGCGGACCCTCCATGAATGTCAGTGAGTAGACTTCACTCATATGTGAGCCTGTAAGTCCATACAGCTTTCTTCTTCAGCTTTGAAGTTGTTTTTTTACACCGTTTACACACCGTGTCACCTTTCTTTATGTCGCCTACTGTGCTCTGTTATCTGTTACCCACGTGAGCGCGCGGTTCATTTAATTAACATCACAGTCGTTGCCTAATTAGTAACCTTGAAAGTGCACTTTACAAAAGAGCTCCAGCGTCTCCAGCAATGCCTACTATCAGCAAAGTGGGTCTGCCGCAGAAATGCTTGAGTAAATCATTGACTGCACTGCACATGTTCAACTTCAGCGGGTTAACAACGTCCTCTCGTGATAAAGCCAAATGAAGTGGCGTTAATTTTACCCTGAGAAAGTTGCAAACTATAAAACAACAACCTAATGATTAGCCCAAAGTCCACCGCACTTGTCCGACTCCTTCAGCAGTAGCATCAAGTAACCTTGGCGTCGTAGCTGTAGGCGAAGGCGGCTGTTTTAGACCGCGACCTCTCTTATAAAAAATATATTTAACGGTATATTTGCCCTCTATATCCAGTTTTTCCCTTTTCCCAGAGGAGTTCTTCTCGGAAGCCGGTAGTTAACTAGTTACTATCAGTCATGTCCCGACTCAGTGCCTCTGTGTTGTCTCCCCACCGGAGCAGCACCGATAGTGTCCGATGTTGGCGGTGTTACGGTACCAAACCTCGAGATGTCAAGCTGGACAACAGAGGAAAAGAGCTGTCTCCGTGACGACTTTCAAAATAAAAGGTAAGTGGTCCATGTATACAGTCTATGAGTGGTGAATTGTTCTGAAGGCTCATATTGTAATGAACATGAAGACAAGATATATGCTAAAATAATACAGAAAGTTGGTGTTATCCCATTAAAACCCTGCAACACTTTCAAATTTTCAGTTCAAAACTTTAAAATGTTCATGGGAGCTCATGGTACAGATATATTAAGATATATATTTGATAACATTTGACTTAGGCAGCGAGGAAAATGCAACATATGTATTCTGTGTTTTATCAAAAATAATAATAACCTGATAAAAACTTGTTTGCCTTTTATTTTGAAGGCAACATATATCCGGTATTGTGTTGTCTTTCTGTGCTGACTTGACAAAGCTGACCACTACAATGCACTTATCAACCGGACGGATGGAGGTGAAGTGGGGAGGGGAGCAGAGAAAAAGCCCGAGGCGGACCACAGCGAACCCTCCCCCCTCCCCGTGTTTATAGCTCCACCACAGCAAGGTGTTAGACCACGTAACGCAAACACACCCACACACAGACAAAAACACACATAATCTGAATATTACTGATAAGATATGAGATTCAAAACGACCATTATGTGTCATAAACTGAATATAATCATTAACTAGTATGGTAGTGTTGTATGTTTGCTATATTTTATATTTGCAATGGCATTTATTCTAAGTCAGTTTTATTCTTTGCCATGTTTGTCAATAATAAAGAATGACACTATTAATTACATATTTACACATAAATCGGTCCTTATTAGAAATAAGGTGTTCTTGTTTTGTTCCGAAATAAAAAAAATTTTTTTTTAAATGTGGTAGTCACCATGTGCCCAGGTGAGAAGGAAGCACCTGTCATCGGTGCGGATTGCTGAATAGGACAGCAGAGAATGATCCCAGTTCCTTTGGCAGTCTCTGTCATTTGTTCCCTCTCTGTGTGCCGGTGCCTGCGGACAGACATGTCTATATAATGAGATTCCTATCAATGGATCCGATCTAAGGCAAAAGGAAGTTGATACTTCTAGAATGTGTATGTTAATGGTTACTGGTCCAGGACCAAAAACATAATTATAACAGCTACTAAATAATCACTATCAGTGTCTGAAACTCATATTATGGCGTGTCTCTATATTATTATAATATGCTATACTATTAAAGAGGGTGATGGAAACCCAAAACATGATGGGTAAAAGGCTAAAGTTGCCTGTACATCAGCCCATTTGTCCTTTTTGGCCGAGCTGCCTGTCTGGAAAAAAAAAAGAAAAAAAAACATATTATTTTTGCTGTTGTGGCTGCATAAATACAAGTAGCCCATAACTGCTTATGCCAAATTAAATCGACATATCATCCAAACTTTTATTACTTTTTGATAGGCTTGCCTCCACAGGACAAAAACATGGGGCGACCCATGGCCTTAAAAAAAGGTGCCTTATGTCTTCTGAATTTGTGGATGTGAAAAATGATGAATGAACCAATGGGATTCAATACAATGAATATTAATCAAATGTAATTGATATAAATTTGTGAAAATTAAACTGACTGACTTGACTTAAAAATTAAAATTGGAATGAAGTCAGAAAGCAGCATTTTTAGCATCTTGGAAATCCCCTGCTATATTACGTGCAGCCATTTTCGCTGACAATTAAAACTGCTACATTTATGTACTAACAAAGAGTGTTTTATCACACAGGTTTTTCCAGTTAGTCATAATGAGGCCCATAATCTGCTGTGTGTGCCTCATTCTGCTTCACTGGTCTCTTTTTATCCAGGTGGGCAGTCTATGATGGTTTATCACAGGTAGGATCAAACCCCAGAGCCTGACATCACTCATCCTCTGCCCACACACACCAGTGATCTCACCTGTTTTGGCATCAAGCAGCCAAACATACAGAAACCCCCCACTTAGACCCATCCTTAAAGACATCTTGAAACTGTATTTCTTTGTGACAATATGTCACAAGTTTTCTTGTTGGATGTCTCCCAACAAGAACACTTCTGTCGTCCACTAAACTACTTTAATGTAATTCCAGTAATGCAATACAAAACAAATATGCTTCTATTCATTATGCATACATGCCATGCCACAAGTTCTCATCCACGTAACACCTTTGGTCCTCCATATATCGTTTCTTAGCCCCTTTTCTGCATCTGGCACTGTGTGGTCTTCCATGAAGATCACAGAGAGTTGCTCGTTGTATGGTCCAATTTGCGCAAAAAATGCAATTTACATGGAAACATTTAAAAAAGTCAGTTTGGTATAGAGAGATGTATGCACCCATTTGTATGTAAATGTAGTTATTCCATCAGGGAGAACAATCAATCAACAACAATATTAATGGGTTAGGTATTATATCTGATCTAAAATACACTCTCTGTTCTATCTACAACTCTATTACACTCTATTCTATTCTGATCTTGTCTAGACTGTTCTCTCTATGCTGTGCTGGCCACCTGGAAGAAAGGTCAACTGAATACCAAGCTAGTAAACATATGTAACATACACACACAACCATGGAATGCATGCACAAACTACAGTTGGGTCCATAAACACATATAGGGCAATGGACCTGACATTTATAGACCATTTATGGAAGTGTTAAATCAAATACATTAATAATCACATGAATAAACTGGAAATGATCATTTGTGAAATATTCAAGAAATTTCTTCAACTTAACTCATTATTATAAATCCTCCTTGTTTCATATTAACAAGTTAAGTTTTATAGGACTTAAAGGTCCAGTGTGTAAGACCCTAGGGGCTCAATTTTCAGAATATGGCAGAAATGAAATATAATACAATGTGTATAATCACCTAGAAATGGCCCAGAATGCTCTTTTGCATTTCTCACATTTTGCAGCCACTTCAGTTTCTCCTTCACATTTAGGGTGGAGAGGGTGAGGCGACAGGGTTGCAATCAGCAACTCCATTGCTAAATTGCTCTTCATGCTTTTTTTTCCAATGGCACTTATATTTTATGTCGCATTTTCATGACAGTGGTGTTGTCACTGACCTCTCACCTTTCAGCCAATCACACGTCACCTGCCTCCTGCTAGCAAGCTCAACAACTGAGAGTTAGCGCCTGTTAGATTAAGCAACAACCACGTCAAAGTAATCATGAATCAACTATCTAGCTGCTGCTGTAAATAAATAAATACAGTACACAGCCATAGTAACTAACATATTTTGGTCTTTAAGCTTCAAATCAGACAGACTTTCTCTGTGATTGCTCAAGCTTACAGAAGCTAGTTAACACTGAGAAGACAGACTCTTCACTTAGATGCTCAGAAATAAGTTGACACGCTGGACGAGTTAACATGACAGTCTTGTTAAACTAAGGACTAAAAGTTACAGAAGTGACTTTGTACCATGTACTATGTTTATTTACAGCAGCACACTCACTGGTTGATTCGGAATGATGCTGTAAATGTTGTTGGTCTAGTTAACAGGAGCTAAGTGGTTACATTTGGTAAAATGTGTTATAAGAAATAAAACTTGACATAAAATGTGTTATTGGGAGTAACGCCACAATGAAATGAAAACAGACTTAAAAAATGTTAAATAAAATGACCCTAAAGAAATTAATTATTTTATTTTTCAGTTTATTCTTCTTTTTTTTCAGTTACTTTTGATAAGACAGTTTTTTCATGTGCCCCATTGAATGTCTTCAGTTCAGCTCTCAACGCTGTCTTTCATTTGTATTTTTTTTGATATACTACTCCCCTCTGCTGGTGGGAGTGGTGACATGCAGCCACAACCAAGTGATGCTCAATGTGACTAATGTTGTACTGCTTTGAAGTCCAAGATAAACTAGTTTCTAAGTGTTCTAAGTGTCCAGTGTTACGTAATCTTTTTTGATTGATGAATTGAATTGGAAACATAAGGAATTGAATGATTCAGCCCACATTTTTTGTAGATTCAGACGCTACAGAAGAAAATATACAGATAGCATCTTATAGCTTTCTATCTGTCTCTATCTGTCTGTCTGTCTATCTGTCTGTCTGTCTGTCTGTCTGTCTGTCTTCCTCTTTTGTTTTGTTTTTTTAACTTCCCCAGAATTTGGTTTTCAGCAGGTTTCCTCACTTGCTTTTGTCCTGTTGTCACATCAGCTGCACACTACTGTGTTCTCGTCAGATTAAATCATTTTCACAGGAACTCAGCAACACGAAAAGGTAGGCTATGTAATGATTCTCTTTAGGTTAGAGAAATTTAGATGTTTATCTGTATTTATGCTGATATTAGACCTGAGGAATATCTATTGGTTATTATGCTAAGTGTGGCTATGACTTGAGTAAACAAAGATTTATTGAGATCAATAAATGTGGTTGGGTTCTTGTGTTTGTATTTCCCTCTGTCTGTTAGTAAAGCACAGACAGGTATTTGTTCTCAATGAGCAGGATGAAGTGGTGGCTCCTGGTCCTTTCTTTGGTGTGTCATAACATCGCCTGTAAAAAACCTTGTCATGCCAATGGCAATGGTCAAGATAATGGTCAAAATTGCACAGAAGGTAAGGTGTTTCAATATATGTTTTATGTATGTGTAGGAATATATATATATATATATATCTTCAATATCAATACATTATTAATTTAACCTGCAGGGAATAATCCTGACAGATCCAATGTCAATGGTCAGGGTAAAGGTCAAAATTGCACGGAAGGTAAGCTGTTTCAATATATGTTTTATGTGTGTGTAGGAATATATATATATATATCAATACATTATTAATTTAACTCGCAGGAAATAAGCCTGACAAATCCAAAGGCAATGGTCAGGGTAAAGGTCAAAATTGCACGGAAGGTAAGGTGTTTCAATATATGTTTTATGTGTGTGTAGGACTATATATATATTTAATATCAATACATTATTAATTTAACCTGCAGGGAATAAGCCTGGCAACTCCCAAGGCAATGGTCAGGGTAAAGGTCAACAAAAATGTCAGTCAATAATCAAATCAATAAATAATTGATTTACCCTACAGGGATGTCAAAGGGTGTCAAGGATTGTCTGGGAGATATAAACGGCCTTTTGGATATTGGAAACGTCGACGACACTATCGAGTAAACATTTTAATTCTTTATCCAGTTTGATAACTGTTGGGATTTTTATGTTTTTTGAACATCTATGTTTGTGTGTGTTTGTTTATGCATAATTTAAAATAGTCTGTCACCAGATGTGTACTTGAGAGTAGGAACCAGAACAATAAGAAGAATTTGAAAGTTGAGGTTGAAATTTAAGGTTAAGGTTTGGTTGTGTGGTCCAGAATTCATGACAGGTTTTCATCAAAACAATTGTAAATCAGATTAACATATTCATAATTTTCTTCTCTTTTTCCACCAGAGCCATGTGGAACCTAGAACAAACACTAGAGAAAACAGAGGAGAATGACACTACCTCTATTCATGTCCTCCGTTTAGTGGCCAACGTGCATAGACCCAAAGGCCACTTCAAAGGGCTTCAAATTTCTGCTAATGAGAATGAGGTAAGAATATATTTAATCTGAATATAATGCTATTTTTTACTTGCTAGTAGATTTTAGTCATTCTAGCAACATGGCTCGAGGGATGGCAATGTAATTACCGGATGGGTTGCAATGAAATTTTGTACACACATTCATGTTTCCCAGATGATGAATTTTACTGACTCTGGTGATCCACTGACCTTTTTTGTAGTGCTAACATGAGGCTGACATCTTTGGCTTTTACTGAAATGTCTTGACAACTGCTAAATGGATGAACATGAAATTTGGTACAGACATTTACAGACAACAAATACATGCATTCACGTGTTTTTCCATCCTGTGTCTGAGCCTCTAAACACTTTGTAGTAAAATGCAGGCTGGCAGGGCAACACTTCTTACAGGGAATCTTCAATTATTTATGAAGAAGACTATTTATTTATTATTATTACTTATTTATTAAGTATTAAGTATTTATTTCTTTTAATGGTGTTGAATGTTTGAGTCACCCAAACAGAAGGATGACATTATATAATGCAGTGTGCCTGGATGCAAATATAGAGTGGTGAGAGTTGCATGATTCAGTTAATGGTGTTTACATGGAACATTCCTCTTCCTGTTTCTGGCTCTGTCACTCTGATATAGGCAAAGTCAGACGGGACTGTCACCAACAGCAAAGTGAGAGTTCAACTGCCTCAAGAGTTGGATGTTGAATCACACAACACAATTGTGTTCTGCATGCTTACCTGGCCTGAAACAAACGGGGTCAGAGAGTACACTTTTCTAATGTAAAGTTTGTAGAATAGAATCTGAAAAGTTCATTTTTGTGAACAGTTTTTTGAGCAGTGCTTCTCCCTATGATTTAGTCAGTGGAGTGAGTGTGCAAAATTTGGGTGGGTAAAATGAGGAACACTGTGAAATGTCACAAATCTGCCTTCATACCTGGCATGTCAAACTAAATGACTTACTTAATGTTCAAGCTCGAAGGTCTTTGAGTACAATGTTTCTTCCCCAACTGACCACCAACTGCTCGTTTTAACAACAGGAGGTGTCAAGATAAGTTAGATAAGCGAGTTAAAATGGGACATAGTTCATTCATTTCAGATTGCTGATACTATGACCAGTATTGTTGTACTACATTGATTTAACTGAATTAAATAGTACTAAGCTAGTAGTGCTGCAAAAAGCTACTGGTGCTGAGTTGTTTGTTTTGTTGTTCAAATGTAATATAATATGGCAAACACAAACAACACAGTCACAGCTACCTGCTGCGATTAAACACATAAACTGTCAGTGTTTAGTGTCTCACTGTGGAAATGTAAAGAGGAAGTGATGCAATTTTCACACTGAATGCAATAGCTACAAAATAACTTTTTTTTCCAAACTAGAAACTGTTTGCTCTTGTCTGCAGTAACATGCAAAACATAATTGGATAGACTAAGTTTAGAAGAGTTCCTATGAAGAGCACAGAGTCACAACATTTAAATAAATGATAACATCAAGCAGTGTTATCCAGAGGATCACTGGGTGGCTTTTTCCTTTAGTAAACGTACTTCAGGATCGTGATCACATTTTACAATAATGACTGTGTTGGAAAACTGTCAAACTAATTGATTGTATGTTGTACCGTAGAACATATGGAGAGCCCCACATAACGTGTATGAGAGCAGACTTGTTGGCCTGAGTGTTGGGGGGAAAATTATTTCAGGACTGCAGGAGCGTGTCAACATCACAATGACTCTCACCACAGCTGTGAATGTAACTACAAATTCATGTACCATAACTTCAGCTTCTGTAACCTTGTACAATTGTATCTTTTGCTGAACAAAAGTAAGTCAAATACATTTAAACCTAATGTAAACCTGAGTTATTGTTGTGTCACAGGAGACCCAAACACCCTCCTGTATGTTCTTTAATTTTTCAACAAAGGGTAACTATCATCAATAATAATAACAGTATGTGTTTTTTGTTATTAAGATGATAAGTTGGATTCATTGTGTTTTTCTCATTAGTCATTAGTATAATGCCTGTTTGTTACCAGAATATAGCAGTAATGGCTGCCAGACCGTGTGGGAACGTGGCTGGGGTAACATCACCTGCTCCTGTGACCACCTCACGTACTTCGGCGTACTCATGGTAGGTTTGGTATTTTTCATCATTGGAAGTAGAACTGTAGATAGACAATTAAAACAATGTGATCATTTTATCAAGACTTCATATTCAGTGGAGGAGCATTTGAAACTGTTTTAGCGATCCATAAAAATATGTCAAAAAATTCATTTCATTTTATTATTTACATCAGTGCTTTCGCTACTGAGACACAAAAAGACATCCTCTGTGAAAAAGAATATTAAATGACTATAAACTGCTACATACTGAGTAGATGAATTCACTTCATACCTGCAAAATACATACAGCACAAGAGTGACAACTGGGCCGTACTGTGAATCCATTATGTTGCATGAAATCTGTTAAAAATAAAAATAAATATACATACAGTGTGAGAACTAATTATGAACAAGGGTGTTACAATTATCATTAAGATGATTATTACTGAAATGCTCCCTCCGTGTTGGGAGCGAGTTGCTGTCCGAAGCATGGGAGTTCAAGTATCTCGGGGTCTCGTTCATGACTGATGGGAAAATGGAGTGTGAGGTTGGACCGGCAGGTTTGTGCGGTGTCTGCCTGACTGCAGATGATGTACTGGACCATTGTGGGGAAGAGAGAGCTGAGCTGGAAATTTTACAGCGCATGTACAGGATGGATGGATGGATGGATGGATGTATGGTTGGATGGATGGATGGATGGATGGATGGATGGATGGATGGATGGATGGATGGATGGATGGATGGATGGATGGATGGACAGTGTAAGAAGCAGTATATAGAGAGGATAATGTTTAACATCACCTCCACCACCATCAGCACTTTAATTCTGACTATATAACATATCCATATCCCTGACTTGCTAACACTAAATGGCACAAAAGTTTAAAAAATAATGAAATTCAGCACTTGTGACTTATCCTGGTATAAGTATGAAAAATAGAAGTAGGCATTATGAACAAGGGTGTTACAATTATCATTATGATGATTATTACTGATGCATTAACATTCTGGTTAGTTAACATCAGGTATTTATACTAAAGCTGGTGACAGTGGAACTAATTCAAACTACATTAGGGAAGTTTCATTTGTAATTATGCATCATAATTTACATAATTTACTTCGTAGTTTGTTCTACTTTGTATGTTTTGTATGTAAATCCTGATCTGTTTCACCAATAACTTTATCTATCAAATAAATGTAATGAAGTAATCTTTGTACTTTCTTCACAGATCTCTACTCCACTCCCAGAGAAAGACCGGGAGATTCAGACATACATCACTCTGATTGGCTGTAGTCTTTCTCTTTTTGCCCTGGTCATCACTGTTCTGCTCTTCATCACAAATAGGTAATTAATGACGGCTCTCCTCTCATCTTTCATTGTCATTCATCTCGCCTTACCTTCAGTTTCCTCCTTCCCTTCTGTCCTTGTCTCCCATCAGATCAGATCAGCTCTTCTTCCTCCCTTGACTCATTTGACTTTTTAATGCTGCGTTTTCTTAAGGCCTTTCACATTCATGTGTTTCTTTACTTTTATATTTAAAATTCAGTGTGCTCTTCCTTTTTTTCACATTTTTGTCACTTCATTCTTAGAGTAAATGTCATCCTGTCTTCACTTTCTATGATCTAATTTCAGGGTCATGACATGATAACAATGAAACACTTACCACAGATCAGTTCTCCTCTGTCTTGTCCTCTCTGACAGAAAAGCCAGGGCAGATGTCTCTATGAAGGTCCACATCAATCTGGTCATTGCCCTCATCCTCCTCAACGTGCACTTCCTCCCCAGTCAGGCGGTGGCAGCACTGTCCTCCACTGGGGCTTGCCTTTACATGGCTCTTTGTCTTCACTACTCCCTGCTGGCCACCTTCAGCTGGATGGCCCTGGAGGGATTTCACCTCTACCTTCTCTTAGTTAGAGTCTTCAACATCTATATCAGGAGATACTTGCTCAAACTCATTGTGGTGGGATGGGGTGAGTAGAGTCACCAAAGTCAACAAAGTTTGGATTTGAATTGAACTTTTAAGTGAAAGGATCAGTGCCTTGCTTCATCCCTGTTCCAGGTGTCCCTGCAGTCATTGTATCCCTGGTGGTCATCATAGACAGAGACGCGTATGGACATGTCCCTCTGGACTCCTCAGATAACTCCACCAACACTACAATGTGAGGGAGAAGCAAGATCACATTTGCAAGCATGTACAATTTAGATTAGCAATTAACTTATATTCATCAAGTGTTTTGCATGTGCATTAGAGTTTCATTCACAGGAACAACAATTATAAATGATAGGAAGGAATAGCTGGGATGTACTCATATATTCTATTTCATAGGCAGAAAAACTGCATGTAGTTCAGTCTTTATTACAGAATTCATATTTGATTTTGCAGTGTGGGATGAAATTCATATCTATACTCCCTCTCTTTGTAGATGCTATATAGGCAATGACACAGTGAAGATGGTGACTACGGTGGGACTGTTTTGCTTGGTGTTCATCTTTAATATAATCATGCTAGGAGTGACAGTCAGACGTGTTGTGGGTCTCCGTCGGAGCAAAGAGGTGCGAGTGAATACTTTTAAAGGATAAATATTGGTTATAATCAAAATATTTCCTGCTGTCAACACATCCCATGAAAACACCAAAATCAGCAATAATGTTAATGATGAGTCCTTCAGAGTCCAGTACGATGTATTTCTTCTCTACCATAGAGCTCCATTATTGCATGAGTGCTAGTGAGAAAAAAGTTTTTGATTGAAGTTTTTGTTACAGGTGATAAGGTGTTTTTTTTTTAAATATCAGCTTTAACATGTGTATTTACAGTTGTTTTTAGCATGAGCATATAAGAAAAACTTAATGTAATCTTACTGCTCTAAAAGTAAGGGGATCGTCTCGAGATGCACAGATTCCCTTCTTTTCTGACCTAATGCTTCCGATGTTCTTTCACTCTACTCTGCCTCTGATTGGCCAGTACTCATTGCCTTCATTGGAATATCAGGGTAAGGGAAATCGTCTTTTCTGGTTTAATGTCTGTTTTAGGGGTCAACCACACAAACATATTTGCTATTGGTTGTGGCAAAACTTGAGACTTTGCCAGTCAAAGTTCCCCAATGTTGGAACCGGGTAGTTACTTGTAAAAAAAACTGTTAAAATACTGTTACACACATGACAGACGGCAAATTAACAGTGTTTTGAGTAAGTGTTTAATTCAGCAAGGATCTGAAACACCAGCCAGTACATATGTGAGTGGAAATTTTTGAAACAGTCCGCCTCATTCCCACGGTCTTCTTCCAGCCGACTAAATGAGGCTGGTAGTGAGTTGTTGAGCTGTTGAGAGACAAAATCTGAAATGTAAAGTTTTTACACAAATACAATTTATCTTTATGGATTATATTGATGCCAAATCATCAAGATACCTGTTGGCATATGTGTTTTTACTGATAAGTGAGAAATCGGTAATACATCATATTTCTTGAAGGGAGTTTGGTGTAATATTTTCAGCACAAGGAGCTTAAGTCTAATTCAAACTGCTAATGTACATATATAACATAGTATATATTTCTATTATATTTGAACATTTTGTCACAACTACAGGAACACTAGGTAACTGCTTAAACATGATATGTTATTTATTGCTTTGTCCTAATAGAACCGTTAACAGCTACCTAGCTAATGGCAGCAGCTAGCTGCAGTACGCCGGTAAGTGGTATGTCATTTCATCATTAAATTAACTTATGAGAATGTTTGAGGCTCGAAATGGCTCGAAAACATTTGCCATCCTCTTAGAGATCTCTTGATGCACTAAAGTTTAAAGTAAATAAATAGATACTAAAAACTAAAATTCAAAGAAGTTGTGAAATCTTGTAATCTGGTGAATAGATAGGATTTATAGCTGGCTGTATTGTGTTATAAAACAGTGTTGTATTGGACCAACTAACATTGTTTGTTTTGGTCTTTTCATGGGATTCAATGAAAAATCTAGATGGAGCTTCTTTATTTCTACCTTGGTCTGACATATTTGACCTGCTAATGGGTTATTTTACACTTAATTTGCATGTCAGTATGGGCAGAGTGACTGTGACAGAGCCAAGAAAGACGTCTGTACCCTGCTGGGAGTCACCGTTCTGCTTGGCATTATTTGGGGGCTGGTCTTCTTCTCATTTGGCTACCTGACCGTTCCGGGCCTCTACCTCTTCTGCATCCTGAACTCACTGCAAGGTCTGGTGATGTCACTGTAAATATGACAAAGCGGGTAACATGAGGCAGATATATAAAATACTATATATAAATGGGTGGAGTACTGTAGATGCAGAGTTGATATTCTTGGTTTGACACTTACAATGGTGAGAAATGTATCACGGTACAGTCAGGATGGGACACAGTAATCACTTTCAAAACTACTGAAAGCTTAACAAAGCAAGTCTTTACATTGCTACATTTCTTTATGCCCAATCTAACCTCACAGCAACATGGACAGCTTCTTATTTCACAATAAATGATCAAAGTATCTGAAAGCTTATTCATGACATAGATTAGACAAGATTACTCAAATGTCAGGAAAAATACATTTTGAGAAAGGAAGAGACTTGTCGTTAATAAAATACAATAGATACTTTTATGTACAGTGGATACAAGCTTGACTATTTGCATATTGTTGAATTATTGCAGAATCAGATTGTTTATGTTATTGCCATTCGGATGATTGAGTTGCTCCACTCCTCTTGTTCTCTCTCTAACACTCTTCTTGTCTCTTTCTCTGTTCTAAGGTTTCTTCATCTTCCTGTGGTTTGTGATGTCATTGAGAAAGAACGAAAACTCATCTTCTAAGACGAGTAGTGATGCACAGAGCACCAACAGCTAAGCCTCAACACACCAAGACACATTCTTATGTGTGAGTGGGTGTGTGTGTGTGTAGTGCGTTAAAAAACTAAAATCCTTGCAAAATTTTGTCCCACTAACATTAACACAGGCAAAATTATTGAGAATCTTTAATTGAAAAATGCAAAAAATGTACCAAGGGGAGCATAATGGTAAAGTGAAAAGGTTGGGAACTACTGCTTGTTATACCTAACGTGACATCAAATAAAAATATTTTTTTTATGAACATGAATAATAACATATATTCATTACAGTGTGAAAAATAAAATGCATTAATGCACATCGGTGAGGTTTTTTATTATTTGTTTAATTGAATGTCAGAATAGAGAGATACAAAGTATCAGAGTACAACCCAGATTATGTGGAATGAGAACTTGTTGGTCAAGCTACCAGGAGAGACACATTTCACATTTTACAGTAATACATTTGTGTAAATTATATCAACTTCCATTCTTGTAAAAATGGAAAAAACACCACACACACATAGAAGTTGGAGGATTAAATGTTGGAGTTCAGCTCTCAACTCCTTGTTTCATTAGATTTTTTGATGTACTACTCCCCTCTGCTGGTGGGAGTGGTGACATGCAGCCATAAACCAAGTGAAGCTCAGAGTGACTAATGTTGTACTGCTCTGTAGCTCGAGATAAACTAGTTTCTAAACAGAAGTATGTGTAGTGTCCAGTGTTACGTATAATCTTTTTTAATGATTATGCAGAGGCTACTGAAGAAAATGTACAGACAGCATCTTAAGCTTTCTATCTGTCCGTCTGTCTGTCTGTCCGTCTGTCTGTCTCCCTAATCTTTCTATCTCAGAAAGTCAATTACATGTTATGTTTTTTTAGCTTCCTCTGAAATCAGCATGTGACATCAGCTACACACTACTGTGTTCTCGTCAGATTAAATCATTTTCACAGGAACTCAGCAACACGAAACGGTAGGCTATGTAATGATTCTCTTTAGGTTCGAGAAACCTAATTTAGCTGTTTATCTGTATTCATGCTGATATTAGACCTGAGGAATATCTATTGGTTATTATACTAAGTATGGATATGTCTTGAGTCAAACTTGCTGTTGCAGTCCTAGTCCTCAATAAATGTGGTTGGGTTCTTGTGTTTGTATTTCCCTCTGTCTGTTAGTAAAGCACAGACAGGTTTTTGTTCTCAGTGAACAGGATGAAGTGGTGGCTCCTGGTCCTGTCTTTGGTGTGTCATAACATCTGTGATGTTCAAAATTGCTTGGCTGGTAAGGTGTTTCAATATCTGTTTTATGTGTGTGTAGGAATATATATATATATATATATATATATTTAATATCAATACATTTTTTATTCAACCTACAAGAGTAACCATGAAAGGTGAGGTGTTTCAATATATACGTGTGTGTGTGTGTGTGTGTGTGTGTGTGTGTGTGTGTGTGTGTGTGTGTGTGTGTGTGTGTGTGTACTGTATCAATAAATAATTGATTTACTCTACAGGGATTCAGGATGTCAAAGATTGTATGGAATATGTAAACGGCCTTTTGGATAGTGGAAACGTCGACGACACTATCGAGTAAACATTTTAATTCTTTATCCAGTTTGATAACTGTTGGGATTTTTATGTTTTGTTTTGTTTTTAGCATTTCTTTTTACCAGATGTGTACATGAGAGTAGGAACCAGAACAATAAGAAGAATTTGAAAGTTGAGGTTGAAATTTAAGGTTAAGGTTTGGTTGTGTGGTCCAGAATTCATGACAGGTTTTCATCAAAACAATTGTAAATCAGATTAACATATTCATAATTTTCTTGTCTTTTTCCACCAGAGCCATGTGGAACCTAGAACAAACACTAGAGGAAACAGAGGAGAATGACATCTCTATTCATGTCCTCCGTTTAGTGGCCAACGTGCATAGACCCAAAGGCCGCTTCAAAGGGCTTCAAATTTCTGCTAATGAGAATGAGGTAAGAATATATTTAATCTGAATATAATGCTATTTTTTACTTGCTAGTAGATTTTTAGTCATTCTAGCAACATGGCTCGAGGGATGGCAATGTAATTACCGGATGGGTTGCAATAGAATTTTGTACACACATTCATGGTTCCCAGATGATGAATTTTACTGACTCTGGTGATCCACTGACCTTTTTTGTAGTGCTAACATGAGGCTGACATTTTCGGCTTTTACTGAAATGTCTTGACAACTGCTAAATGGATGAACATGAAATTTGGTACAGACATTTACAGACAACAAATACATGCATTCACGTGTTTTTCAATCCTTTGTCTGAGCCTCTAAGCAGTTTGTAGTAAAATGCAGGCTGGCAGGGCAACACTTCTTACAGGGAATCTTCAATTATTTATGAAGAAGATTATTTATTTATTATTACTTATTTATTAAGTTTTTTTTTTTTTTCTTTTAATGGTGTTGAATGTTTGAATCACCCAATATATATATATATAATGCAGTGTGCCTGGATGCAAATATAGAGTGGTGAGAGTTGCATGATTCAGTTAATGGTGTTTACATGGAACATTCCTCTTCCTGTTTCTGGCTCTGTCACTCTGATATAGGCAAAGTCAAACGGGACTGTCACCAACAGCAAAGTGAGAGTTCAACTGCCTCAAGAGTTGGATGTTGAATCACACAACACAATTGTGTTCTGCATGCTTACCTGGCCTGAAACAAACGGGGTCAGAGAGTACACTTTTCTAATGTAAAGTTTGTAGAATAGAATCTGAAAAGTTCATTTTTGTGAACAGTTTTTTGAGCAGTGCTTCTCCCTATGATTTAGTCAGTGGAGTGAGTGTGCAAAATTTGGGTGGGTAAAATGAGGAACACTGTGAAATGTCACAAATCTGCCTTCATACCTGGCATGTCAAACTAAATGACTTACTTAATGTTCAAGCTCGAAGGTCTTTGAGTACAATGTTTCTTCCCCAACTGACCACCAACTGCTCGTTTTAACAACAGGAGGTGTCAAGATAAGTTAGATAAGCGAGTTAAAATGGGACATAGTTCATTCATTTCAGATTGCTGATACTATGACCAGTATTGTTGTACTACATTGATTTAACTGAATTAAATAGTACTAAGCTAGTAGTGCTGCAAAAAGCTACTGGTGCTGAGTTGTTTGTTTTGTTGTTCAAATGTAATATAATATGGCAAACACAAACAACACAGTCACAGCTACCTGCTGCGATTAAACACATAAACTGTCAGTGTTTAGTGTCTCACTGTGGAAATGTAAAGAGGAAGTGATGCTATTTTCACACTGAATGCAATAGCCACAAATGTGTCTATGCAACAAAAGAACTTTTTTTTCCAAACTAGAAACTGTTTGCTCTTGTCTGCAGTAACATGCAAAACATAATTGGATAGACTAAGTTTAGAAGAGTTCCTATGAAGAGCACAGAGTCACAACATTTAAATAAATGATAACATCAAGCAGTGTTATCCAGAGGATCACTGGGTGGCTTTTTCCTTTAGTAAACGTACTTCAGGATCGTGATCACATTTTACAATAATGACTGTGTTGGAAAACTGTCAAACTAATTGATTGTATGTTGTACCGTAGAACATATGGAGAGCCCCACATAACGTGTATGAGAGCAGACTTGTTGGCCTGAGTGTTGGGGGGAAAAATATTTCAGGACTGCAGGAGCGTGTCAACATCACAATGACTCTCACCACAGCTGTGAATGTAACTACAAATTCATGTACCATAACTTCAGCTTCTGTAACCTTGTACAATTGTATCTTTTGCTGAACAAAAGTAAGTCAAATACATTTAAACCTAATGTAAACCTGAGTTATTGTTGTGTCACAGGAGACCCAAACACCCTCCTGTATGTTCTTTAATTTTTCAACAAAGGGTAACTATCATCAATAATAATAACAGTATGTGTTTTTTGTTATTAAGATGATAAGTTGGATTCATTGTGTTTTTCTCATTAGTCATTAGTATAATGCCTGTTTGTTACCAGAATATAGCAGTAATGGCTGCCAGACCGTGTGGGAACGTGGCTGGGGTAACATCACCTGCTCCTGTGACCACCTCACGTACTTCGGCGTACTCATGGTAGGTTTGGTATTTTTCATCATTGGAAGTAGAACTGTAGATAGACAATTAAAACAATGTGATCATTTTATCAAGACTTCATATTCAGTGGAGGAGCATTTGAAACTGTTTTAGCGATCCATAAAAATATGTCAAAAAATTCATTTCATTTTATTATTTACATCAGTGCTTTCGCTACTGAGACACAAAAAGACATCCTCTGTGAAAAAGAATATTAAATGAATATAAACTGCTACATACTGAGTAGATGAATTCACTTCATACCTGCAAAATACATACAGCACAAGAGTGACAACTGGGCCGTACTGTGAATCCATTATGTTGCATGAAATCTGTTAAAAATAAAAATAAATATACATACAGTGTGAGAACTAATTATAAACAAGACTGTTACAATTATCATTAAGATAATTAATAATGAAATGCTCCCTCCGTGTTGGGGGGGGGTTGTGTTCCCAGAAAGGGGGGTAAAAAAATTCGGGGGCTTTTTAATAATTAAGGAAAAAAAAGGGGGGGGGGGGGAGGGGGGGGTTGGGGGGGGGGTGCCTGACTTAAAAAAAAATAAAAAAAAATTGGGGGGAAAAGGGTGAGCTGGAAATTTTAAGCGACATTTTTGGATGGATGGATGGAAGGATAAAAATGGATGGATGGATGGATGGATGGATGGATGGACAGTGTAAGAAGGAATATAAAGAGAGGAAAATGTTTAACAACACCCCCCCCCCCCACAACATATATACCACAATGTAAATCCGTGTTGTTAACAGTAATTAAAAGTTTAGAAAATAAAAAAATTATCCTGGTATAAGTATGAAAAATAGAAGTAGGCATTATGAACAAGGGTGTTACAATTATCATTATGATGTTTATTACTGATGCATTAACATTCTGGTTAATTAACATCAGGTATTTATACTAAAGCTGGTGACAGTGGAACTAATTCAAACTACATTAGGGAAGTTTCATTTGTAATTATGCATCATAATTTACATAATTTACTTCATAGTTTGTTCTACTTTGTATGTTTTGTATGTAAATCCTGATCTGTTTCACCAATAACTTTATCTATCAAATAAATGTAATGAAGTAATCTTTGTACTTTCTTCACAGATCTCTACTCCACTCCCAGAGAAAGACCGGGAGATTCAGACATACATCACTCTGATTGGCTGTAGTCTTTCTCTTTTTGCCCTGGTCATCACTGTTCTGCTCTTCATCACAAATAGGTAATTAATGACGGCTCTCCTCTCATCTTTCATTGTCATTCATCTCGCCTTACCTTCAGTTTCCTCCTTCCCTTCTGTCCTTGTCTCCCATCAGATCAGATCAGCTCTTCTTCCTCCCTTGACTCCTTTGACTTTTTATTGCTGCGTTTTCTTAAGGCCTTTCACCTTGATGTGTTTCTTTACTTTTATATTTAAAATTCAGTGTGCTCTTCCTTTTTTTCACATTTTTGTCACTTCATTCTTAGAGTAAATGTCATCCTGTCTTCACTTTCTATGATCTAATTTCAGGGTCATGACATGATAACAATGAAACACTTACCACAGATCAGTTCTCCTCTGTCTTGTCCTCTCTGACAGAAAAGTCAGGGCAGATGTCTCTATGAAGGTCCACATCAATCTGGTCATTGCCCTCATCCTCCTCAACGTGCACTTCCTCCCCAGTCAGGCGGTGGCAGCACTGTCCTCCACTGGGGCTTGCCTTTACATGGCTCTTTGTCTTCACTACTCCCTGCTGGCCACCTTCAGCTGGATGGCCCTGGAGGGATTTCACCTCTACCTTCTCTTAGTTAGAGTCTTCAACATCTATATCAGGAGATACTTGCTCAAACTCATTGTGGTGGGATGGGGTGAGTAGAGTCACCAAAGTCAACAAAGTTTGGATTTGAATTGAACTTTTAAGTGAAAGGATCAGTGCCTTGCTTCATCCCTGTTCCAGGTGTCCCTGCAGTCATTGTATCCCTGGTGGTCATCATAGACAGAGACGCGTATGGACATGTCCCTCTGGACTCCTCAGATAACTCCACCAACACTACAATGTGAGGGAGAAGCAAGATCACATTTGCAAGCATGTACAATTTAGATTAGCAATTAACTTATATTCATCAAGTGTTTTGCATGTGCATTAGAGTTTCATTCACAGGAACAACAATTATAAATGATAGGAAGGAATAGCTGGGATGTACTCATATATTCTATTTCATAGGCAGAAAAACTGCATGTAGTTCAGTCTTTATTACAGAATTCATATTTGATTTTGCAGTGTGGGATGAAATTCATATCTATACTCCCTCTCTTTGTAGATGCTATATAGGCAATGACACAGTGAAGATGGTGACTACGGTGGGACTGTTTTGCTTGGTGTTCATCTTTAATATAATCATGCTAGGAGTGACAGTCAGACGTGTTGTGGGTCTCCGTCGGAGCAAAGAGGTGCGAGTGAATACTTTTAAAGGATAAATATTGGTTATAATCAAAATATTTCCTGCTGTCAACACATCCCATGAAAACACCAAAATCAGCAATAATGTTAATGATGAGTCCTTCAGAGTCCAGTACGATGTATTTCTTCTCTACCATAGAGCTCCATTATTGCATGAGTGCTAGTGAGAAAAAAGTTTTTGATTGAAGTTTTTGTTACAGGTGATAAGGTGTTTTTTTTTTAAATATCAGCTTTAACATGTGTATTTACAGTTGTTTTTAGCATGAGCATATAAGAAAAACTTAATGTAATCTTACTGCTCTAAAAGTAAGGGGATCGTCTCGAGATGCACAGATTCCCTTCTTTTCTGACCTAATGCTTCCGATGTTCTTTCACTCTACTCTGCCTCTGATTGGCCAGTACTCATTGCCTTCATTGGAATATCAGGGTAAGGGAAATCGTCTTTTCTGGTTTAATGTCTGTTTTAGGGGTCAACCACACAAACATATTTGCTATTGGTTGTGGCAAAACTTGAGACTTTGCCAGTCAAAGTTCCCCAATGTTGGAACCGGGTAGTTACTTGTAAAAAAAACTGTTAAAATACTGTTACACACATGACAGACGGCAAATTAACAGTGTTTTGAGTAAGTGTTTAATTCAGCAAGGATCTGAAACACCAGCCAGTACATATGTGAGTGGAAATTTTTGAAACAGTCCGCCTCATTCCCACGGTCTTCTTCCAGCCGACTAAATGAGGCTGGTAGTGAGTTGTTGAGCTGTTGAGAGACAAAATCTGAAATGTAAAGTTTTTACACAAATACAATTTATCTTTATGGATTATATTGATGCCAAATCATCAAGATACCTGTTGGCATATGTGTTTTTACTGATAAGTGAGAAATCGGTAATACATCATATTTCTTGAAGGGAGTTTGGTGTAATATTTTCAGCACAAGGAGCTTAAGTCTAATTCAAACTGCTAATGTACATATATAACATAGTATATATTTCTATTATATTTGAACATTTTGTCACAACTACAGGAACACTAGGTAACTGCTTAAACATGATATGTTATTTATTGCTTTGTCCTAATAGAACCGTTAACAGCTACCTAGCTAATGGCAGCAGCTAGCTGCAGTACGCCGGTAAGTGGTATGTCATTTCATCATTAAATTAACTTATGAGAATGTTTGAGGCTCGAAATGGCTCGAAAACATTTGCCATCCTCTTAGAGATCTCTTGATGCACTAAAGTTTAAAGTAAATAAATAGATACTAAAAACTAAAATTCAAAGAAGTTGTGAAATCTTGTAATCTGGTGAATAGATAGGATTTATAGCTGGCTGTATTGTGTTATAAAACAGTGTTGTATTGGACCAACTAACATTGTTTGTTTTGGTCTTTTCATGGGATTCAATGAAAAATCTAGATGGAGCTTCTTTATTTCTACCTTGGTCTGACATATTTGACCTGCTAATGGGTTATTTTACACTTAATTTGCATGTCAGTATGGGCAGAGTGACTGTGACAGAGCCAAGAAAGACGTCTGTACCCTGCTGGGAGTCACCGTTCTGCTTGGCATTATTTGGGGGCTGGTCTTCTTCTCATTTGGCTACCTGACCGTTCCGGGCCTCTACCTCTTCTGCATCCTGAACTCACTGCAAGGTCTGGTGATGTCACTGTAAATATGACAAAGCGGGTAACATGAGGCAGATATATAAAATACTATATATAAATGGGTGGAGTACTGTAGATGCAGAGTTGATATTCTTGGTTTGACACTTACAATGGTGAGAAATGTATCACGGTACAGTCAGGATGGGACACAGTAATCACTTTCAAAACTACTGAAAGCTTAACAAAGCAAGTCTTTACATTGCTACATTTCTTTATGCCCAATCTAACCTCACAGCAACATGGACAGCTTCTTATTTCACAATAAATGATCAAAGTATCTGAAAGCTTATTCATGACATAGATTAGACAAGATTACTCAAATGTCAGGAAAAATACATTTTGAGAGAGGAAGAGACTTGTCGTTAATAAAATACAATAGATGCTTTTATGTACAGTGGATACAAGCTTGACTATTTGCATATTGTTGAATTATTGCAGAATCAGATTGTTTATGTTATTGCCATTCGGATGATTGAGTTGGTCCACTCCTCTTGTTCTCTCTCTAACACTCTTCTTGTCTCTTTCTCTGTTCTAAGGTTTCTTCATCTTCCTGTGGTTTGTGATGTCATTGAGAAAGAACGAAAACTAATCTTCTAAGACGATTAGTGATGCACAGAGCACCAACAGCTAAGCCTCAACACACCAAGACACATTCTTATGTGTGTGTGGGGGTGTGTGTGTGTGTGTAGTGCGTTAAAAAACTAAAATCCTTGCAAAATTTTGTCCCACTAACATTAACACAGGCAAAATTATTGAGAATCTTTAATTGAAAAATGCAAAAAATGTACCAAGGGGAGCTTAATGGTAAAGTGAAAAGGTTGGGAACTACTGCTTGTTATACCTAACGTGACATCAAATAAAAATATTTTTTTTATGAACATGAATAATAACATATATTCATTACAGTGTGAAAAATAAAATGCATTAATGCACATCGGTGAGGTTTTTTATTATTTGTTTCATTGAATGTCAGAATAGAGAGATACAAAGTATCAGAGTAGGAACACATTTCACATTTTACAGTAATACATTTGTGTAAATTATATCAACTTCCATTCTTGTATAAATGGAAAAAACACCACACACACATAGAAGTTGGAGGATTAAATGTTGGAGTTCAGCTCTCAACTCCTTGTTTCATTAGATTTTTTGATGTACTACTCCCCTCTGCTGGTGGGAGTGGTGACATGCAGCCATAAACCAAGTGAAGCTCAGAGTGACTAATGTTGTACTGCTCTGTAGCTCGAGATAAACTAGTTTCTAAACAGAAGTATGTGTAGTGTCCAGTGTTACGTATAATATGCAGAGGCTACTGAAGAAAATGTACAGACAGCATCTTAAGCTTTCTATCTGTCTATCTGTCTGTCTGTCCGTCTGTCTGTCTCCCTAATCTTTCTATCTCAGAAAGTCAATTACATGTTATGTTTTTTTAGCTTCCTCTGAAATCAGCATGTGACATCAGCTACACACTACTGTGTTCTCGTCAGATTAAATCATTTTCACAGGAACTCAGCAACACGAAACGGTAGGCTATGTAATGATTCTCTTTAGGTTCGAGAAACCTAATTTAGCTGTTTATCTGTATTCATGCTGATATTAGACCTGAGGAATATCTATTGGTTATTATACTAAGTATGGATATGTCTTGAGTCAAACTTGCTGTTGCAGTCCTAGTTAAGATCAATAAATGTGGTTGGGTTCTTGTGTTTGTATTTCCCTCTGTCTGTTAGTAAAGCACAGACAGGTTTTTGTTCTCAGTGAACAGGATGAAGTGGTGGCTCCTGGTCCTGTCTTTGGTGTGTCATAACATCTGTGATGTTCAAAATTGCTTGGCTGGTAAGGTGTTTCAATATCTGTTTTATGTGTGTGTAGGAATATATATATATATATATATATATATATATTTAATATCAATACATTTTTTATTCAACCTACAAGAGTAACCATGAAAGGTGAGGTGTTTCAATATATACGTGTGTGTGTGTGTGTGTGTGTGTGTGTGTGTGTGTGCGTGTGTGTGTGTGTGTGTGTGTGTGTGTGTGTGTGTACTGTATCAATAAATAATTGATTTACTCTACAGGGATTCAGGATGTCAAAGATTGTATGGAATATGTAAACGGCCTTTTGGATAGTGGAAACGTCGACGACACTATCGAGTAAACATTTTAATTCTTTATCCAGTTTGATAACTGTTGGGATTTTTATGTTTTGTTTTGTTTTTAGCATTTCTTTTTACCAGATGTGTACATGAGAGTAGAAACCAGAACAATAAGAAGAATTTGAAAGTTGAGGTTGAAATTTAAGGTTAAGGTTTGGTTGTGTGGTCCAGAATTCATGACAGGTTTTCATCAAAACAATTGTAAATCAGATTAACATATTCATAATTTTCTTGTCTTTTTCCACCAGAGCCATGTGGAACCTAGAACAAACACTAAAGGAAACAGAGGAGAATGACATCTCTATTCATGTCCTCCGTTTAGTGGCCAACGTGCATAGACCCAAAGGCCGCTTCAAAGGGCTTCAAATTTCTGCTAATGAGAATGAGGTAAGAATATATTTAATCTGAATATAATGCTATTTTTTACTTGCTAGTAGATTTTTAGTCATTCTAGCAACATGGCTCGAGGGATGGCAATGTAATTACCGGATGGGTTGCAATAGAATTTTGTACACACATTCATGGTTCCCAGATGATGAATTTTACTGACTCTGGTGATCCACTGACCTTTTTTGTAGTGCTAACATGAGGCTGACATTTTCGGCTTTTACTGAAATGTCTTGACAACTGCTAAATGGATGAACATGAAATTTGGTACAGACATTTACAGACAACAAATACATGCATTCACGTGTTTTTCAATCCTGTGTCTGAGCCTCTAAGCAGTTTGTAGTAAAATGCAGGCTGGCAGGGCAACACTTCTTACAGGGAATCTTCAATTATTTATGAAGAAGATTATTTATTTATTATTACTTATTTATTAAGTTTTTTTTTTTTTCTTTTAATGGTGTTGAATGTTTGAATCACCCAATATATATATATATATATATATATATATATATATATATATATATATATATATATATATATATATATATATATATATATATATATATATATATATATATATATATATATATATATATATATATATATATATATAATGCAGTGTGCCTGGATGCAAATATAGAGTGGTGAGAGTTGCATGATTCAGTTAATGGTGTTTACATTGAACATTCCTCTTCCTGTTTCTGGCTCTGTCACTCTGATATAGGCAAAGTCAAACGGGACTGTCACCAACAGCAAAGTGAGAGTTCAACTGCCTCAAGAGTTGGATGTTGAATCACACAACACAATTGTGTTCTGCATGCTTACCTGGCCTGAAACAAACGGGGTCAGAGAGTACACTTTTCTAATGTAAAGTTTGTAGAATAGAATCTGAAAAGTTCATTTTTGTGAACAGTTTTTTGAGCAGTGCTTCTCCCTATGATTTAGTCAGTGGAGTGAGTGTGCAAAATTTGGGTGGGTAAAATGAGGAACACTGTGAAATGTCACAAATCTGCCTTCATACCTGGCATGTCAAACTAAATGACTTACTTAATGTTCAAGCTCGAAGGTCTTTGAGTACAATGTTTCTTCCCCAACTGACCACCAACTGCTCGTTTTAACAACAGGAGGTGTCAAGATAAGTTAGATAAGCGAGTTAAAATGGGACATAGTTCATTCATTTCAGATTGCTGATACTATGACCAGTATTGTTGTACTACATTGATTTAACTGAATTAAATAGTACTAAGCTAGTAGTGCTGCAAAAAGCTACTGGTGCTGAGTTGTTTGTTTTGTTGTTCAAATGTAATATAATATGGCAAACACAAACAACACAGTCACAGCTACCTGCTGCGATTAAACACATAAACTGTCAGTGTTTAGTGTCTCACTGTGGAAATGTAAAGAGGAAGTGATGCTATTTTCACACTGAATGCAATAGCCACAAATGTGTCTATGCAACAAAAGAACTTTTTTTTTCCAAACTAGAAACTGTTTGCTCTTGTCTGCAGTAACATGCAAAACATAATTGGATAGACTAAGTTTAGAAGAGTTCCTATGAAGAGCACAGAGTCACAACATTTAAATAAATGATAACATCAAGCAGTGTTATCCAGAGGATCACTGGGTGGCTTTTTCCTTTAGTAAACGTACTTCAGGATCGTGATCACATTTTACAATAATGACTGTGTTGGAAAACTGTCAAACTAATTGATTGTATGTTGTACCGTAGAACATATGGAGAGCCCCACATAACGTGTATGAGAGCAGACTTGTTGGCCTGAGTGTTGGGGGGAAAAATATTTCAGGACTGCAGGAGCGTGTCAACATCACAATGACTCTCACCACAGCTGTGAATGTAACTACAAATTCATGTACCATAACTTCAGCTTCTGTAACCTTGTACAATTGTATCTTTTGCTGAACAAAAGTAAGTCAAATACATTTAAACCTAATGTAAACCTGAGTTATTGTTGTGTCACAGGAGACCCAAACACCCTCCTGTATGTTCTTTAATTTTTCAACAAAGGGTAACTATCATCAATAATAATAACAATATGTGTTTTTTGTTATTAAGATGATAAGTTGGATTCATTGTGTTTTTCTCATTAGTCATTAGTATAATGCCTGTTTGTTACCAGAATATAGCAGTAATGGCTGCCAGACCGTGTGGGAACGTGGCTGGGGTAACATCACCTGCTCCTGTGACCACCTCACGTACTTCGGCGTACTCATGGTAGGTTTGGTATTTTTCATCATTGGAAGTAGAACTGTAGATAGACAATTAAAACAATGTGATCATTTTATCAAGACTTCATATTCAGTGGAGGAGCATTTGAAACTGTTTTAGCGATCCATAAAAATATGTCAAAAAATTCATTTCATTTTATTATTTACATCAGTGCTTTCGCTACTGAGACACAAAAAGACATCCTCTGTGAAAAAGAATATTAAATGACTATAAACTGCTACATACTGAGTAGATGAATTCACTTCATACCTGCAAAATACATACAGCACAGGAGTGACAACTGGGCCGTACTGTGAATCCATTATGTTGCATGAAATCTGTTAAAAATAAAAATAAATATACATACAGTGTGAGAACTATATAAACAGACTGTATATATAAATAAAATAATGAAATTCAGCACTTGCGACTTGAAGTAAAAATGGTAATACCACAATGTAAATGTGTGTTAGTATTAGAGAAATATCCTGGTATAAGTATGAAAAATAGAAGTAGGCATTATGAACAAGGGTGTTACAATTATCATTATGATGTTTATTACTGATGCATTAACATTCTGGTTAATTAACATCAGGTATTTATACTAAAGCTGGTGACAGTGGAACTAATTCAAACTACATTAGGGAAGTTTTATTTGTAATTATGCATCATAATTTACATAATTTACTTCATAGTTTGTTCTACTTTGTATGTTTTGTATGTAAATCCTGATCTGTTTCACCAATAACTTTATCTATCAAATAAATGTAATGAAGTAATCTTTGTACTTTCTTCACAGATCTCTGCTCCACTCCCAGAGAAAGACCGGGAGATTCAGACATACATCACTCTGATTGGCTGTAGTCTTTCTCTTTTTGCCCTGGTCATCACTGTTCTGCTCTTCATCACAAATAGGTAATTAATGACGGCTCTCCTCTCATCTTTCATTGTCATTCATCTCGCCTTACCTTCAGTTTCCCCCTTCCCTTCTGTCCTTGTCTCCCATCAGATCAGATCAGCTCTTCTTCCTCCCTTGACTCCTTTGACTTTTTAATGCTGCGTTTTCTTAAGGCCTTTCACATTCATGTGTTTCTTTACTTTTATATTTAAAATTCATTCTTAGAGTAAATGTCATCCTGTCTTCACTTTCTATGATCTAATTTCAGGGTCATGACATGATAACAATGAAACACTTACCACAGATCAGTTCTCCTCTGTCTTGTCCTCTCTGACAGAAAAGTCAGGGCAGATGTCTCTATGAAGGTCCACATCAATCTGGTCATTGCCCTCATCCTCCTCAACGTGCACTTCCTCCCCAGTCAGGCGGTGGCAGCACTGTCCTCCACTGGGGCTTGCCTTTACATGGCTCTTTGTCTTCACTACTCCCTGCTGGCCACCTTCAGCTGGATGGCCCTGGAGGGATTTCACCTCTACCTTCTCTTCGTCAAAATCTTCAACACCTATATCAGGAGATACTTGCTCAAACTCAGTGTGGTGGGATGGGGTGAGTAGAGTCACCAAAGTCAACAAAGTTTGGATTTGAATTGAACTTTTAAGTGAAAGGATCAGTGCCTTGCTTCATCCCTGTTCCAGGTGTCCCTGCAGCCATTGTATCCCTGGTGGTCATCATAGACAGAGACGCGTATGGACATGTCCCTCTGGACTCCTCAGATAACTCCACCAACACTACAATGTGAGGGAGAAGCAAGATCACATTTGCAAGCATGTACAATCTAGATTAGCAATTAACTTATATTCATCACGTGTTTTGCATGTGCATTAGAGTTTCATTCACAGGAACAACAATTATAAATGATAGGAAGGAATAGCTGGGATGTACTCATATATTCTATTTCATAGGCAGAAAAACTGCATGTAGTTCAGTCTTTATTACAGAATTCATATTTGATTTTGCAGTGTGAGATGAAATTCATATCTATACTCCCTCTCTTTGTAGATGCTATATAGGCAATGACACAGTGAAGATGGTGACTACGGTGGGACTGTTTTGCTTGGTGTTCATCTTTAATATAATCATGCTAGGGGTGACAGTCAGACGTGTTGTGGGTCTCCGTCGGAGCAAAGAGGTGCGAGTGAATACTTTAAACTCTTTTTTTTCTGTTTGTGTCGTCTTAAAAAAAGCATCTTTAAAAGATAAGTCTGATAATAATCTACATATTTCTCACCAACACATCCCATGAAAACACCAAAATCAGCAATGATCTTAATGATGATGCCTTCAGAGTCCAGTACGATGTATTTCTTCTCTACCATAGAGCTCCAATATTGCACGAGTGCTGGTTACAGATTATTATTATACAGGTTACAGGTGATGAGGTGGTTCTTTTTGGTTCTTTATCATCACTAAAATAGCTTTTAAAAAATATATTATCAAAAAAAGGATGAATTCAGGTGTAGATTAGAATGTAATTAGATTTTAAATACAACTAAATGTTGTTTCTAGAGCAGCAACAGAAATGCTTTCAACTGCAAAGTCAATCAAATAAATCATATTTATTTATTACTGATTGAAGTTTAAAAAAATGAACACATTTCTCTGTTCTCCTCTGGTGTGATTCACTTCCTGCAGGAACTGTTGGTGGAGAAATGAGGGGCTGGTTTGTCTCAGAATTTGCTAAATTCGCTTCAGATTTTTGACAAACTAAGATTAACATTTAGACTACAGACAGGCAGCTTTTGTTTTAGCTTGTTTCAGGGGTTTACTCATCAGGAATCAAAAAGGTGACAAAGATGTCCCCGACAGGAGTCCTGGGGAGAACATTTTTCAGATACCAGCTTTAACGTGAATTTACAGTTGTTTTTAGCATGAGGATATTAGAAAAAGCTCACTCAAAAAAGGGGGGATCTGTATGTAAAATAGCCATAGATCAGTGCCAAGACAAAACTGCATATTTTAAAGTGGAGTTATTTCCTTAAAATGTCAAAGAACAACAGGAGCAAGTACCTGGAGCTGAGTTTTCATTAAACAAAATTAAGATTGGTGTGTTACACTGCATGCCAAAATAATTATGAGTAGCCAAACTGACTAAGTAATAAGTTAGCTTAAGACCAGCTGCTGACAAGTAATATAATGTTTAAAGGGCTGCTTTTTAAATGGACTCCAATGCAGTGTTCACTCCACAAAAGGCTACAGTCACACATATGCAAATGCAGGCAAGTGAGGGACCGTCACCTGCAGGAGCAAAATGTGGACAGTGCAGGAAGTGTTGCACATGGAAATCAGTTTACTGGTTTGTAATCTGTTTTAAAGGTCAACTACACACGTATTTGCTGTTAGTTGAGGCTGTTTACTTAGTTTTCTGTGCCAGGCATGCAAGTGTTTGCTCTGTAACTACAGACTGTAGAAGAACTTTTTTGAACTGTTTCTCGGACACATTCAGGTCATTTATTTTGCTCTCCTCAGCGGTGTGCCAACATCGGTCCACCAGAAATTAAAAATGAAACTTAAGTTCCTCCTGAAGCAAGTCCTCTTTGTCAGAGTCCGAGACAAGACCAATACCTTCAAAAAGTATTCTTGAGACCGGTCTTGAGACTAAGACCAATCTCGAGTACTACAATACTGGTTTATCCTAATAGAACCTCTAACTGAGCTAACAAGCAACTTCCACATAACAAAAGAAGCTTTAACCTTTCCAACAACAAAGAGTGATGAATTGAGAAATCACTTAACAACCTCTTAGATGAGTTTGATGTACTCAAATTTAAAGACAACAAACAGTTACGAAAGCAAACATCATAAAACTAAGAATCTTAGAAGTTGTGTAATCTTATAGTCTGGTAAATAGATATGATGTAAAGCTGGCTCTAGTGCAGTATCAAACGGTGAATGAGTGAAGGTTCAATCTTCCAAGAACAACTCCCCAAGAACACAAGTCCATTCTTTGGTGTTTTCAGATAGTTCTGAGTGGGCATCCCCAACTTCCAATCTACATGTGTCCCAGTGCATCTGCTTGGGAAAATATAGATGACCAAAGCAAACTGATGTTTTCATGGCAAGTCTCTGCTAAAGGATCGACTTAGCACACTTCAAAAGAAACAAGAGGAGTAGGGTAGAACGGCAGTCTCACAAAGACGTCATTGAAGCACAAATCCACAGAATGCCAATGGAAATGGCAACTAACATAATGCCAAACCCGAGGCTTCAAAACAGTTGTCCATAAACCAATGGGTGATGTCACGGTGGGTTAACACTTTGGGGCCCGGATGACAAAGCAAGGTAAAATCTTTTTTTGGTGATGGAACACTGTAGATGGAGCTCTTGCACCCATGTTTGATGTCCAAAAACCATTCAAAAGAAATCATTGAGCTCCACTGTTGCTCCGCTTCATTCCCATGAACACATGCACTGTAGTTTATTTTCAGTCAATCCCACATACACCATTCTGCTGCTGTAAACACTCACTTCAGCATCAAATGTGTCTTATTTTAAAAATCAAACATTTTTCAATATTTACATCTTAAGTCAGAACAATGTTCTTGGTGTGCCACAGGCAGGGAAGGGAAGTCTGTTAGTATTATTTGACCCACTAACATTGTTTGTTTTGGTCTCTTCATGGGATTCAATGAAAATTCTAGATGGAGCTTCTTTATTTCTACCTTGGTCTGACATATTTGACCTGCTAATGGGTTATTTTACACTTCATTTGCATGTCAGTATGGGCAGAGTGACTGTGACAGAGCCAAGAAAGATGTCTGTACCCTGCTGGGAGTCACCGTTCTGCTTGGCATTACTTGGGGGCTGGTCTTCTTCTCATTTGGCTACCTGACCGTTCCGGGCCTCTACCTCTTCTGCATCCTGAACTCACTGCAAGGTCTGGTGATGTCACTGTAATTTTTTCTGTTTAATTTTTTTTAATTTTAGAAACTTTATTAATCACGTTGAACGTGAAATTACTTCTCCGCATTTAACCCATCCAGGCTGGCACCTGTTGGAACACACACGCACAGGGTCACACACTCAAATTGACAGATGCCAGATTCACTGGAGCGATGGGCATCAACTCACAGCGCCCGGGAAGCAGATGTTGGGGGGGGTACAGTGCCTTGCTCAAGGGCACATTGGCCGTGGCAATCTTTTTTGAACAGCGAGAGCAGGGATCAAACCACCAACATTGGGGTTATTGGACGACCCACTCTACCACTGAGCCACGGTCGCCCCAAATATGACAAAGCAAGTAACATGAGGCAGATATATAAAATATTTGGTACAGGGTACAGACAGGATGGGACACAATAATCACTTTCAGTATGACAAAGAAATTGTAGACAGGAAGAGACTCATCTATGATAAAATACAAAAATACATCCTTTTATGTATGTCTTTTGTATTTATGGATACAAGCCTGACTATTTGAATATTGTTATCTGCAAATAGGGCACAAGAGTCAGATTGCCATTAGGATGATTGAGTTGGTCCACTCCTCTTGTTCTCTCTCTAACACTCTTCTTGTCTCTTTCTCTGTTTTAAGGTTTCTTCATCTTCCTGTGGTTTGTGATGTCATTGAGAAAGAACGAAAACTCATCTTCTAAAACGAGTAGTGATACACAGAGCACCAACAGCTACAACAGCGCCAAAGCCTAAGCCCAACACACCAAGACTACTACATCTACATGTGTTTGTGACAGATACTGTAAAGTTTGCCATCATTTTTGTTCTGCTTTGGTTCACAATGTTTATGTAGCAGAGGTGCAAACATGCTAGCTAGAGCTAACTCAGGGAACTCTAATATTAAATTAATATTAAAAATAATGGAGGTCTCGAGCCCCACTAGGGGTCACCAAAGCTTGATTTTGAGGGATATATGGTAGTGTCTAGTGTAAAAATATACTGAATGCCTATGTCTCAGAATCTCATTCATTTCAGTGAGGAAAACTAAATGAAATTATTATTTCTAGTTTAGGTTTGGCTTATTATTTAAGATTTAAGATCTTTTGTACTGTGATTTTTATGCCTTGAACATCATATGAAATATTGACAGAATGATAGAAAAGGGCTCCCTCGAATAAAAAGGTTGGGAACTACTGCTTGTTATACGTAACAGTGCTTCTACTTTACACATTCTGATCATAACTGTACAAACATGAGAAAAACACAAGCTGCTCACTGAAAGTGTCATTGTGAAATTAAAACCAGAGCAATACATAAAAGTGACATCAAATAAAAATATTTTTATGAACATGAATAATGAAATATGTACAATAGACCTTCTTCACAGCAGCCACAACAACATAACCTTCATTAGTATCATTGGAAACACCTGTTGACCAAGCTACCAGGAGAGACACATTTCACATTTTACAGTAATACATTTGTGAAAATTATATCAACGTCCATTCTTGTAAAAATGGAAAAAAACACACACATAGAAGTTGGAGGATTAAATGTTGGAGTTCAGCTCTCAGCTCCTTGTTTCATTAGATTTTTTGATGTACTACTCCCCTCTGCTGGTGGGAGTGGTGACATGCAGCCATAAACCAAGTCTGTCTGTTTGTCTTCCTCTTTTGTTTAGCTATCTGTATTGATGTTGAAGAATATCTATTGGTTCTATAATCAAACTTGCTGTTGTAGTCCCAGTTAAGATCAATAATGGGTTGTGTTTATACCTCTGTGTTTAATTGTCAGGCTTAAATACACAATATATTTTTTTCTCAAAGTTAAATCCAGGTATAATGTATTTTTCCTTACCATACGTTTTATGTTGTAAAGTGTATGTTTTGTTCTAAATAAACTTCACAGAATGAATTGATTCCTGGTCGTGTCCTGTCACCTGTAAACGTCCTTACCATGGTTCAGGTCATGTCATATAGATATTGTGTGGATGAAGTAAGCTTTTTGAAAAATGGAAATGG
>OX336882.1:2727106-2794606 GCA_946959425.1 Argyrosomus regius
TGAAGTTAGTACAATTCATTTCAAATGGTAAAATCTTTGTAGAAATAGTTGAATAATTTGAAAAATATTAATAGTAGAAATTTGTAAAATAAATAGCCATCATGTCCTAAATGAGCTGAATCTAGTGATATAAGTTTTATTTTTGTAGGACAAAATTTGTAGGAGTAGTTATGCGGCGAAAAACGTACGGAAGAAAAATAATAATAATAATAACTAGAAAACTGCATTTCCTGCGGAAAGTGCGGTGTGGGTGCCCTCTGCCGCCCGTTGCTGCCCGTTGCTGCCCGTTGCTGCATGTCATTTCCCCGTCTCTCTCTCCCCACATTTCTGTCACTCTTCAGCTGTCTCTATACTATAAAGCTTGAAAAGGCCATAAAAGATATATCTTAAAATTGTGAAATTAGCTGAAAAAAGTAGAATGGTATAACAAAGTGTAAAATTAGCTGAAAAAAGTACAATAATATAATAAAGTGTGAAATTAGCTGAAAAAAGTAGAATGGTATAACAAAGTGTAAAATTAGCTGAAAAAGTACAATAATATAACAAAGTGTGAAATTAGCTGAAAAAAATTAGAATGGTATAAGAAAGTGTGAAATTAGCTGAAAAAAGTAGAATAGTATAAGAAAGTGTGAAATTAGATGAAAAAAGTAGAATAGCATAAGGAAGTGTGAAATTAGCTGAAAAAAGTACAATAGTATAAGAAAGTGTGAAATTAGCTGAAAAAAGTAGAATAGTATAAGAAAGTGTGAAATTAGCTGAAAAAAGTACAATAGTATAAGAAAGTGTGAAATTAGCTGAAAAAAGTAGAATAGCATAAGGAAGTGTGAAATTAGCTGAAAAAAGTACAATAGTATAAGAAAGTGTGAAATTAGCTGAAAAAAGTAGAATAGCATAAGGAAGTGTGAAATTAGCTGAAAAAAGTACAATAGTATAAGAAAGTGTGAAATTAGCTGAAAAAAGTAGAATAGTATAAGAAAGTGTGAAATTAGCTGAAAAAAGTAGAATGGTATAACAAAATGTGAAATTAGCTGAAAAAAGTAGAATGGTATAAGAAAGTGTGAAATTAGCTGAAAAAAGTAGAATGGTATAAGAAAGTGTAAAATTAGCTGAAAAAAGTAGACTGGTATAACAAAGTAGCTGAAAAAGTAGAATGGTATAAGGATGTATAGTATAAATATTTGTTGAAGGTTTGTAGAAAGACTTGAAGTTTGTACAATTTATTTAAATGGGATAAAATTGTAGAAAAAGTTGAATATGTAAAATATGAATAGTAGAAATTACTAAAATAATTGTAGTAATGTCCTAAATGAGCTGAATCTAGTGATATAATTTTTATTTCTGTAGTACAAAATCTGTGTCCGTTAAGGAGAGAGTTTTGCAAAGTCTTTTATTTTGAAGGGACTCTTATTTTGAAGGGACTCTTATTTTGAAAGCCTTTGATCTGTCTGTCTGTCTGTCTGTCAAAGAGAGTTTTTCAAAGTCTTTTATTTTGAAGGGACTCTTATTTTGAAAGCCTTTTGTCTTGTCTGTGTGTGTGTGTGTGTGTGTGTGTGTGTGTTTGTGTGTGTCTGCGAGAGAGAAGGATAAAATGGCCGACATTAAAAATGTAGCCTTGATAGTCATTGATTAAGATAGCCCCTCCCCCCTCTCCTCCTTCAGACAGGCTTGAGGTTGCCAAGCAACCAGGGCCAACTGCCCTAATCAGCAGAGCAGTTAGGTGCACCTGTTAGAATGTCAGTTGGCAATGCCCAGAGAGACACACAGAGAAAATCTTCAAATGAACTCCCTCGAAGAGGTGGCAAAAAATGCCATAAGGTGTGCCACAAACCAAAATCCGAAAGTACCAACAGTAAGCTCGTCTCGTGGACCATGTCTGGGCAGATTTTCAGGCGAAAATTGGATAAACTTTGGCCTTCGTGGTGATACAAAGAACAGGTGCTCCCTGCTCCTTTTGAAAATTTCTCCTCTCCCGTTAACATGGGAGGAGATGGGGCCGTGGATCGGTGTTGCTGCCGCAGCTTTGTGTCGTACGCCAAAACTATAAAGCCGACAGCTTCAGCAGTGTTATCACTGCGACCACCACAAATTTTCCTACATTTCTAGCTATAAAATTATTTCTGTAGAGAGACATTTGTGGCCTCAATCGCAGTTTACAATTTTTTTTTTTTGACGAATTTCTCTCTCTCTCTGCCCTCTAGCGATGACATCACCCACTCTAGGTCTGGGACATTCTACCAATACACACCCATTATAAACGCAGAATTTGAGTAAAAACCTGCTCAACTTTGAGCCTTGATAGTTTAAAAACGGTAAAAGATTTTAAAAAGAGTTAAATACGAGTTTAATAGTTTAAGATCTTGTGTACAATTTGTAATTTGAATGAAGTCTGTAGTAGTAGTAGAAGTAGTTTAAATAGTAGAATGTTTGTGGAAGGTTTGTAGAAAGATTTGAAGTTAGTACAATTCATTTCAAATGGTAAAATCTTTGTAGAAATAGTTGAATAATTTGAAAAATATTAATAGTAGAAATTTGTAAAATAAATAGCCATCATGTCCTAAATGAGCTGAATCTAGTGATATAAGTTTTATTTTTGTAGGACAAAATTTGTAGGAGTAGTTATGCGGCGAAAAACGTACGGAAGAAAAATAATAACTAGAAAACTGCATTTCCTGCGGAAAGTGCGGTGTGGGTGCCCTCTGCCGCCCGTTGCTGCATGTCATTCCCCCGTCTCTCTCTACCCACATTCCTGTCACTCTTCAGCTGTCTCTATACTATAAAGCTTGAAAAGGCCATTAAAGATATATCTTAAAAATGTGAAATGAGATGAAAAGAGTATAATGGTATAAGAAAGCGTGAAATTAGCTGAAAAAAGTGGAATGGTATAAGAAAGTGTGAAACTAGCTGAAAAAAGTAGAATGGTAAAAGAAAGTGTGAAATTAGCTGAAAAAAGTAAAATGGTATAAGAAAGTGTGAAATTAGCTGAAAAAAGTAGAATGGTATAAGGAAGTGTGAAATTAGCTGAAAAAAGTAGAATAGTATAAGAAAGTGTGAAATGAGCTGAAAAAAGTAGAATGTTAACAAAGTTTGAAATTAGCTGAAAAAAGTAGAATAGTATAAGAAAGTGTGAAATTAGCTGAAAAAAGTAGAATAGAATAAGAAAGTGTGAAATTAGCTGAAAAAAGTAGAATGGTAAAAGAAAGTGTGAAATTAGCTGAAAAAAGTATAATGGTATAAGAAAGTGTGAAATTAGCTGAAAAAAGTAGAATGGTATAAGGAAGTGTGAAATTAGCTGAAAAAAGTAGAATAGTATAAGAAAGTGTGAAATGAGCTGAAAAAAATAGAATGGTAAAAGAAAGTGTGAAATGAGCTGAAAAAAGTAGAATGTTAACAAAGTTTGAAATTAGATGAAAAAAGTAGAATAGTATAAGAAAGTGTGAAATTAGCTGAAAAAAGTAGAAAAGTATAAGAAAGTGTGAAATTAGCTGAAAAAAGTAGAATGGTAAAAGAAAGTGTGAAATTAGCTGAAAAAAGTATAATGGTATAAGAAAGTGTGAAATTAGCTGAAAAAAGTAGAATGGTATAACAAATTGTGAAATTAGCTGAAAAAAGTAGAATGGTATAACAAAGTTTGAAATTAGCTGAAAAAAGTAGAATGGTAACAAAGTTTGAAATTAGCTGAAAAAAGTAGAATGGTATAACAAAGTTTGAAATTAGCTGAAAAAAGTAGAATGGTAACAAAGTTTGAAATTAGCTGAAAAAAGAAGAATAGTATAAGAAAGTGTGAAATTAGCTGAAAAAAGTAGAATAGTATAAGAAAGTGTGAAATTAGCTGAAAAAAGTAGAATGGTAAAAGAAAGTGTGAAATTAGCTGAAAAAAGTAGAATGGTATAAGAAAGTGTGAAATTAGCTGAAAAAAGTAGAATGGTAAAAGAAAGTGTGAAATTAGCTGAAAAAAGTATAATGGTATAAGAAAGTGTGAAATTAGCTGAAAAAAGTAGAATGGTATAAGGAAGTGTGAAATTAGCTGAAAAAAGTAGAATAGTATAAGAAAGTGTGAAATGAGCTGAAAAAAGTAGAATGTTAACAAAGTTTGAAATTAGCTGAAAAAAGTAGAAAAGTATAAGAAAGTGTGAAATTAGCTGAAAAAAGTAGAATAGTATAAGAAAGTGTGAAATTAGCTGAAAAAAGTAGAATGGTAAAAGAAAGTGTGAAATTAGCTGAAAAAAGTATAATGGTATAAGAAAGTGTGAAATTAGCTGAAAAAAAGTAGAATGGTATAAGGAAGTGTGAAATTAGCTGAAAAAAGTAGAATAGTATAAGAAAGTGTGAAATGAGCTGAAAAAAATAGAATGGTAAAAGAAAGTGTGAAATGAGCTGAAAAAAGTAGAATGTTAACAAAGTTTGAAATTAGCTGAAAAAAGTAGAATAGTATAAGAAAGTGTGAAATTAGCTGAAAAAAGTAGAAAAGTATAAGAAAGTGTGAAATTAGCTGAAAAAAGTAGAATGGTAAAAGAAAGTGTGAAATTAGCTGAAAAAAGTATAATGGTATAAGAAAGTGTGAAATTAGCTGAAAAAAGTAGAATGGTATAAGGAAGTGTGAAATTAGCTGAAAAAAGTAGAATAGTATAAGAAAGTGTGAAATGAGCTGAAAAAAATAGAATGGTAAAAGAAAGTGTGAAATTAGCTGAAAAAAGTAGAATGGTAAAAGAAAGTGTGAAATTAGCTGAAAAAAGTAGAATGGTATAAGGAAGTGTGAAATTAGCTGAAAAAAGTAGAATGGTATAAGAAAGTGTGAAATTAGCTGAAAAAAGTAGAATGGTATAAGAAAGTGTGAAATTAGCTGAAAAAAGTAGAATAGTATAAGAAAGTATAGTATAAATATTTTGAAGGTACTCTTATTTTGAAAGCCTTTTGTCTCTGTGTGTCTGTCTGAGTATGTGTGTGTGTGTGTGTGTGTGTGTGTGTTTGTGTGTGGGGGGGTGTCTGTCTGTCTTTCTGTCTGTCTGTGTCTGCGAGAGAGAAGGATAAAATGGCAGACATTAAAAATGTAGCCTTGATAGTCATTGATTATATGAAAGACAGTGAAAATAGCCCCTCCCCCCTCTCCTCCCTCAGACAGGCTTGAGGTTGCCAAGCAACCAGGGCCAACTGCCGCAGAGCAGTTAGGTGCACCTGTTAGAATGTCAGTTGGAAATGCCCAGAGAGAGAGAGAAAATGCTGAAACTGCCCGTCGAACAAGACGGTGTGGTGGCCAAACCGTTTGGCCTCTCATTGAACCGACTTCACTGTGAGCATCCTGAGCTCTTCCTGATCATCTACATATATATTTTAGGTAAAAATTGTATAAACTTTGGCCTTGGGAGTCATAGAAAGAACAGGTGCTCCCTGCTCCTTTTGGAAATTTCTCCTCTCCCGTTAACATGGGAGTAGATGCGGCCGTGGGTTGGTGTTGCTGCCGCATCTTTGTGTCTCACGCCAAAACTATAAAGCCGACAGCTTCAGCAGTGTTATCACTGCGACCACCACAAATTTTCCTACGTTTGTAGCTATAAATTATTTCTGTAGCGCGACATTTGCGGCCTCGAGCGCAGTTTACAAATTTTTTTTTTGACGAATTTCTCTCTCCCTCTGCCCTCTAGCGATGACATCACCCACTCTAGGTCTGGGACATTCTACCAATACACACCCATTATAAACGCAGAATTTGAGTAAAAACCTGCTCAACTTTGAGCCTTGATAGTTTAAAAACGGTAAAAGATTTTAAAAAGAGTTAAATACGAGTTTAATAGTTTAAGATCTTGTGTACAATTTGAAATTTGAATGAAGTCTGTAGTAGTAGTAGAAGTAGTTTAAAAGGTAGAATGTTTGTGGAAGGTTTGTAGAAAGATTTGAAGTTAGTACAATGCATTTCAAATGGTACAAAAAATTGTAGAAAAAGTTAAATAATTTGAAAATTATTAATAGTAGAAATGTGAAAAGTAATAGCCATCATGTCCTAAATGAGCTAAATCTAGTGATATAAGTTTTATTTTTGTAGGACAAAATTTGTAGGAGTAGTTATGCGGCGAAAAACGTACGGAAGAAAAATAATAAAGATTTGAAGAACAATAGTGTGGTCGCCCTCTGGGCACCCACACCAATAATAACTAGAAAACTGCATTTCCTGCGGAAAGTGCGGTGTGGGTGCCCTCTGCCGCCCGTTGCTGCATGTCATTCCCCCGTCTCTCTCTCTCCACATTTCTGTCACTCTTCAGCTGTCTCTATACTATAAAGCTTGAAAAGGCCATAAAAGATATATCTTAAAAATGTGAAATGAGCTGAAAAGAGTAGAATAGTATAAGAAAGTGTGAAATTAGCTGAAAAAAGTACAATAGTATAAGAAAGTGTGAAATTAGCTGAAAAAAGTAGAATGGTATAACAAAGTGTAAAATTAGTTGAAAAAAGTACAATAATATAACAAAGTGTGAAATTAGCTGAAAAAAAGTAGAATGGTATAAGAAAGTGTGAAATTAGCTGAAAAAAGTACAATAATATAACAAAGTGTGAAAGTAGCTGAAAAAAGTAGAATAGCATAAGGAAGTGTGAAATTAGCTGAAAAAAGTAGAATAGCATAAGGAAGTGTGAAATTAGCTGAAAAAAGTAGAATAGTATAAGAAAGTGTGAAATTAGCTGAAAAAGTACAATAGCATAAGAAAGTGTGAAATTAGCTGAAAAAAGTAGAATAGCATAAGGAAGTGTGAAATTAGCTGAAAAAAGTAGAATAGTATAAGGAAGTGTGAAATCAGCTGAAAAAAGTAGAATAGTATCAGAAAGTGTGAAATTAGCTGAAAAAAGTAGAATAGTATAAGAAAGTGTGAAATTAGCTGGAAAAAGTAGAATGGTATAAGAAAGTGTAAAATTAGCTGAAAAAAGTAGACTGGTATAACAAAGTAGCTGAAAAAGTAGAATGGTATAAGGATGTATAGTATAAATATTTGTTGAAGGTTTGTAGAAAGATTTGAAGTTTGTACAATGTATTTAAATGGGATAAAATTGTAGAAAAAGTTGAATATGTAAAATATGAATAGTAGAAATTACTAAAATAATTGTAGTAATGTCCTAAATTAGCTGAATCTAGTGATATAATTTTTATTTCTGTAGTACAAAATCTGTGTCCGTTAAGGAGAGAGTTTTACAAAGTCTTTTATTTTGAAGGGACTCTTATTTTGAAAGCCTTTGGTCTGTCTGTCTGTCTGTCTGTCAAAGAGAGTTTTTCAAAGTCTTTTATTTTGAAGGGACTCTTATTTTGAAAGCCTTTTGTCTTGTCTGTGTGTGTGTGTGTGTGTGTGTGTGTTTGTGTGTGTCTGCGAGAGAGAAGGATAAAATGGCCGACATTAAAAATGTAGCCTTGATAGTCATTGATTAAGATAGCCCCTCCCCCCTCTCCTCCTTCAGACAGGCTTGAGGTTGCCAAGCAACCAGGGCCAACTGCCCTAATCAGCAGAGCAGTTAGGTGCACCTGTTAGAATGTCAGTTGGCAATGCCCAGAGAGACACACAGAGAAAATCTTCAAATGAATTCCCTCGAAGAGGTGGCAAAAAATGCCATAAGGTGTGCCACAAACCAAAATCCGAAAGTACCATCAGTAAGCTCGTCTCGTGGACCATGTCTGGGCAGATTTTCAGGCGAAAATTGGATAAACTTTGGCCTTCGTGGTGATACAAAGAACAGGTGCTCCCTGCTCCTTTTGGAAATTTCTCCTCTCCCGTTAACATGGGAGGAGATGGGGCCGTGGATCGGTGTTGCTGCCCCATCTTTGTGTCTCACGCCAAAACTATAAAGCCGACAGCTTCAGCAGTGTTATCACTGCGACCACCACAAATTTTCCTACATTTCTAGCTATAAAATTATTTCTGTAGAGAGACATTTGTGGCCTCAATCGCAGTTTACAAATTTTTTTTTTGACAAATTTCTCTCTCCCTCTGGCCTCTAGCGATGACATCACCCACTCTAGGTCTGGGACATTCTACCAATACACACCCATTATAAACGCAGAATTTGAGTAAAAACCTGCTCAACTTTGAGCCTTGATAGTTTAAAAACGGTAAAAGATTTTAAAAAGAGTTAAATACGAGTTTAATAGTTTAAGATCTTGTGTACAATTTGAAATTTGAATGAAGTCTGTAGTAGTAGTAGAAGTAGTTTAAAAGGTAGAATGTTTGTGGAAGGTTTGTAGAAAGATTTGAAGTTAGTACAATGCATTTCAAATGGTACAAAAAATTGTAGAAAAAGTTAAATAATTTGAAAATTATTAATAGTAGAAATGTGAAAAGTAATAGCCATCATGTCCTAAATGAGCTGAATCTAGTGATATAAGTTTTATTTTTGTAGGACAAAATTTGTAGGAGTAGTTATGCGGCGAAAAAACGTACGGAAGAAAAATAATAAAGATTTGAAGAACAATAGTGTGGTCGCCCTCTGGGCACCCACACCAATAACTAGAAAACTGCATTTCCTGCGGAAAGTGCGGTGTGGGTGCCCTCTGCCGCCCGTTGCTGCATGTCATTCCCCCGTCTCTCTCTACCCACATTCCTGTCACTCTTCAGCTGTCTCTATACTATAAAGCTTGAAAAGGCCATTAAAGATATATCTTAAAAATGTGAAATGAGATGAAAAGAGTATAATGGTATAAGAAAGCGTGAAATTAGCTGAAAAAAGTGGAATGGTATAAGAAAGTGTGAAACTAGCTGAAAAAAGTAGAATGGTATAAGAAAGTGTGAAATTAACTGAAAAAAGTAGACTGGTATAACAAAGTGTGAAATTAGCTGAAAAAAGTAGAATGGTATAACAAAGTTTGAAATTAGCTGAAAAAAGTAGAATAGTATAAGAAAGTGTGAAATTAGCTGAAAAAAGTAGACTGGTATAACAAAGTGTGAAATTAGCTGAAAAAAGTAGAATGGTATAACAAAGTGTGAAATTAGCTGAAAAAAGTAGAATGGTATAACAAAGTTTGAAATTAGCTGAAAAAAGTAGAATGGTAACAAAGTTTGAAATTAGCTGAAAAAAGTAGAATGGTATAACAAAGTTTGAAATTAGCTGAAAAAAGTAGAATGGTAACAAAGTTTGAAATTAGCTGAAAAAAGTAGAATAGTATAAGAAAGTGTGAAATTAGCTGAAAAAAGTAGAATAGTATAAGAAAGTGTGAAATTATCTGAAAAAAGTAGAATGGTAAAAGAAAGTGTGAAATTAGCTGAAAAAAGTATAATGGTATAAGAAAGTGTGAAATTAGCTGAAAAAAGTAGAATGGTATAAGGAAGTGTGAAATTAGCTGAAAAAAGTAGAATAGTATAAGAAAGTGTGAAATTATCTGAAAAAAGTAGAATGGTAAAAGAAAGTGTGAAATTAGCTGAAAAAAGTATAATGGTATAAGAAAGTGTGAAATTAGCTGAAAAAAGTAGAATGGTATAAGGAAGTGTGAAATTAGCTGAAAAAAGTAGAATAGTATAAGAAAGTGTGAAATGAGTTGAAAAAAGTAGAATGTTAACAAAGTTTGAAATTAGCTGAAAAAAGTAGAATAGTATAAGAAAGTGTGAAATTAGCTGAAAAAAGTAGAATAGTATAAGAAAGTGTGAAAGTAGCTGAAAAAAGTAGAATGGTAAAAGAAAGTGTGAAATTAGCTGAAAAAAGTATAATGGTATAAGAAAGTGTGAAATTAGCTGAAAAAAGTAGAATGGTATAAGGAAGTGTGAAATTAGCTGAAAAAAGTAGAATAGTATAAGAAAGTGTGAAATGAGTTGAAAAAAAGTAGAATGTTAACAAAGTTTGAAATTAGCTGAAAAAAGTAGAATAGTATAAGAAAGTGTGAAATTAGCTGAAAAAAGTAGAATAGTATAAGAAAGTGTGAAAGTAGCTGAAAAAAGTAGAATGGTAAAAGAAAGTGTGAAATTAGCTGAAAAAAGTATAATGGTATAAGAAAGTGTGAAATTAGCTGAAAAAAGTAGAATGGTATAAGGAAGTGTGAAATTAGCTGAAAAAAGTAGAATAGTATAAGAAAGTGTGAAATGAGCTGAAAAAAATAGAATGGTAAAAGAAAGTGTGAAATGAGCTGAAAAAAGTAGAATGTTAACAAAGTTTGAAATTAGCTGAAAAAAGTAGAATAGTATAAGAAAGTGTGAAATTAGCTGAAAAAAGTAGAATAGTATAAGAAAGTGTGAAATTAGCTGAAAAAAGTATAATGGTATAAGGAAGTGTGAAATTAGCTGAAAAAAGTAGAATGGTATAAGGAAGTGTGAAATTAGCTGAAAAAAGTAGAATGGTATAAGAAAGTGTGAAATTAGCTGAAAAAAGTAGAATAGTATAAGAAAGTATAGTATAAATATTTTGAAGGTACTCTTATTTTGAAAGCCTTTTGTCTCTGTGTGTCTGTCTGAGTATGTGTGTGTGTGTGTGTGTGTGGGGGGGTGTCTGTCTGTCTTTCTGTTTGTCTGTGTCTGCGAGAGAGAAGGATAAAATGGCAGACATTAAAAATGTAGCCTTGATAGTCATTGATTATATGAAAGACAGTGAAAATAGCCCCTCCCCCCTCTCCTCCCTCAGACAGGCTTGAGGTTGCCAAGCAACCAGGGCCAACTGCCGCAGAGCAGTTAGGTGCACCTGTTAGAATGTCAGTTGGAAATGCCCAGAGAGAGAGAGAAAATGCTGAAACTGCCCGTCGAACAAGACGGTGTGGTGGCCAAACCGTTTGGCCTATCATTGAACCGACTTCACTGTGAGCATCCTGAGCTCTTCCTGATCATCTACATATATATTTTAGGTAAAAATTGTATAAACTTTGGCCTTGGGAGTCATAGAAAGAACAGGTGCTCCCTGCTCCTTTTGGAAATTTCTCCTCTCCCGTTAACATGGGAGTAGATGCGGCCGTGGGTTGGTGTTGCTGCCGCATCTTTGTGTCTCACGCCAAAACTATAAAGCCGACAGCTTCAGCAGTGTTATCACTGCGACCACCACAAATTTTCCTACGTTTGTAGCTATAAATTATTTCTGTAGCGCGACATTTGCGGCCTCGAGCGCAGTTTACAAATTTTTTTTTTGACGAATTTCTCTCTCCCTCTGCCCTCTAGCGATGACATCACCCACTCTAGGTCTGGGACATTCTACCAATACACACCCATTATAAACGCAGAATTTGAGTAAAAACCTGCTCAACTTTGAGCCTTGATAGTTTAAAAACGGTAAAAGATTTTAAAAAGAGTTAAATACGAGTTTAATAGTTTAAGATCTTGTGTACAATTTGTAATTTGAATGAAGTCTGTAGTAGTAGTAGAAGTAGTTTAAAAAGTAGAATGTTTGTAGAAGGTTTGTAGAAAGATTTGAAGTTTGTACAATGCATTTCAAATGGTAAAATTTTTGTAGAAAAAGTTGAATAATTTGTAAAATATTAATAGTAGAAATGTGAAAAGTAATAGCCATCATGTCCTAAATGAGCTGAATCTAGTGATATAGGTTTTATTTTTGTAGGACAAAATTTGTGGGACTAGTTAAGCGGCGAAAAACGTACGGAAGAAAAATAATAAAGATTTGAAGAACAATAGTGTGGTCGCCCTCTGGGCACCCACACCAATAATAATAAAGATTTGAAGAACAATAGTGTGGTCGCCCTCTGGGCACCCACACCAATAATAATAAAGATTTGAATAACAATAGTGTGGTCGCCCTCTGGGCACCCACACCAATTAAGTATGGGGAATAGTATATAGTGTGCTCTTTCAGGCACACTCAATTAAGTATGGGGAATAGTATATAGTGTGCTCTTTCAGGCACACTCAATAATAAAATTAAGTATGGGGAATAGTATATAGTGTGCTCTTTCAGGCACACTCAATAAACGCGCCTAGGGGGAGAGTATATAGTGCGCCTTGCTAGGCACACTCAATAATAAAATTAAGTATGGGGAATAGTATATAGTGTGCTCTTTCAGGCACACTCAATAAGCCCGGTGGATAGTATATAGTGTGCTCTTTCAGGCACACTCAATAATAATAATAAGCGCGGGGAATAACATATAGTGTGCTCTTTCAGGCACACTCAACAAGACACACTACTGCATCTTTAGGAACACTAAGCCCTGTCACAGACAAGGAATATGCACCAAGCTTTAATGAAAAGTTTGGTTTGCATCCTTTAACCAGTTAAGTAAAGGTTAATATTCTGTCATTTCACTAATGCACCAGCACATTAGATAACACAGGAAATTCATCCTTCACTTGTAATGAACATGTGATATGTTAATAAAAATCACAATTATGGGCATGAGCAACATCTACAAGGTGTGTCAATGTTACACATTTTCCTGTCGCATACTGTATTTACATCGCTGAAACTTTTGTGGTGCAAATAACCTCTTGACAGACTTGTCTTTTGAGTGCTGAGACCTGCCTTTCCCCATCAACAATGAGCACAGGGAAGATGAAGTGGAAGGTTTTGAAGACATGGCAGTTTGTGTAGAGGATGGCGGTTGTGCTGAGGTGGAGGACTGTGCTACAGTGGAGGGTTGCGTGGAAGTGGTCATAGAGGCTGTGGCAGTGGAAGGCTGGCTCTGGTTTTTGGAGGATTGTACCTCCGTCTTGACCTCGATGGCATAACGGCCCTCAGGATAGTGCGAGATGTACATCTGGAATGCTCTTTTCCTCATGAGGTTGTTATATGAGTCAGTGTTTCCTGACTCATCTGACACAGATGCAATCACATAACCTGCATAACCCGGTGCATTCTCAGTCATCCACTTAAAAGTTTGGACCCAGAAGATTCCAAACTGCAACTGATGTTGCCCCAGGAAGTGCTGCTCATTACTGGGGTCCCCACCATGATGCAGGACAGCCATCCTCGCAGGCAGATTGTCCAGTGACGGAGCTCGGGCCCGTGGTCGACCACACTTATGAGTCCTGTCAGCTGTAAATGATGACCTTTGGTTATTATTGTACACTCTGTGTTTCACTTTATGTCGCAGTGATGTGATGTGTTCCTGTTGTTGGATGTTTGTTTCTGCAGATATTTGTGTATCCATCTGACTAGAGATCATCAGCCGTTACAGTTAAAATGGATTATTAACCACCTTTACTGTAAATCATACAGTTGTATGTGCTCAATCCTCCTGAGAGGTGAACAATCATTTCAAACTGCATTTTCCTTGTCAAAGTGATGTAATGAGAGCTTTGCTCACAGTGCTGTTTGAGGCTGTTAGTCCACTCTGGATTTCTAAAATAGAACGCCAGCATCATATTGACCAGTTGGAATGAGATTCTTTCTGTTGACACTCTTTCATTAGCTGCCTGGATAATCTGTAAGGAAATGTGACCAATACATTTATACATGAAAACTTGTAGTGTACATAATAATGTACATTGGATCTAAAAGTATACACAGCCATGTTAAAATGCCAGGTTTTTGTGATGTAAAAAAATGAGACAAAGATAAATTCAATTCAATTCAATTTTATTTATATAGCTCTATATCATAACAAAAGCTATCTCATGACACTTTTCATACAGAGCAGGTCTAGACTGTACTCTTTATAATATTATTTACAGAGACCCAACAATTCCACCATGAGCAAGCACTTGGCGACAGTGGCGAGGAAAAACTTCCTTTTAATAATGATAAATAATAATAATACTATAAACTGTTATGGAGATATTGTAGCAATAATGACAGTAATAATATATGTAGAAGTATAAATCATGTCTACCTTTAATGTGAACAATTCAATTGAAAAACAAACTAAAATCTTTTAGGGGGGGAAATAAAATATAAAAACTTACAATAACCTGGTTGGATAAGTGTGCACACTCTGTTATAAGTGGGGATGTGGCTGTGTTCGAATCAAATTCAAACTCATGTTACAGATTCAATAAACAGATTCAAACATGCACATTGTATGCTGTGCAGTGTGAAGTATTTCCACTGTGACAATAATGAAAATAGACGTAAAAATGAGGTTCATGTGCTGTTCCAAAACTTACTGATAGTTCACAGTAGTGTGCATCCATTTATACATGCATATATTTTCCTATTTTCTACAAGTGAGTGAGTACATGTGTGGTGTACAGCAGGGGAACAGCAAAAATAATTAATTAATAAATGAAGTGATTTTGTTTATTTATTAAGCTGTTTTCACGTCAAGGGCAGAGGTGCACTCTCTAACCAAAAGTGATCAATAAACTTCATCTTTAATCCATCTGAAACTTCGACTGACAGACAGTTGAATCATCAGAGATCCACTAGAGAGATGCTGTTTTTCATGTCATCTTCACTGTGGAAGATGTATCCTGGCTTAGTCTGCACACAGTGCAGTGAAATTTAGTGCACGTTATCACAAACCGATGGCAGCACTATAATACTGTAATGCCTCACTGATTGATATGCACTATAAAATAATATGCACACGTAAGAATGCTCGCTGGTACATTTTATTGATTTGTTTTTATTAGCAGATGTGTTTTTACAGATGCCTTTGCACAGCTCTGCTTTAATGTGCCCCCAATCATTTCCCAGCTGGGCTTTATTTAGATTCAGGTCACTCCCTTAAATGCAACATGTTTGCCTTATACATAAACGATGCACCTGCATTAGTGTCAAGCTAATGAAGATTCACGATTGTTCCCAGAGTTTAGTTTTCCTTTATGGATCTGGGTTCAAATTGTTTGCAAGCATGTTCTGGTTGTGAGGTTGTTTTATTTCTTCAGAAGCTCACAGAAACATGATTGTGCAGTTAGCATCTTTATGTGAGATTGTGCTGTGTGATCAAAATACAAGATAATGTCTGAGTCCCTGTTAGGATGATGTTCTTAAAAGTAAAACAACAAAGTAATTTAAAAGAAAAGGCTGACATTTTAGGAATCAGTGCAAGTCAGCAAGCATAAATAGATAATATACAATTGACAATAACAAGGTCAAGTTGTGCAGGAATGTGCAAAAGAATATTTGCAATGTGCGAGATAACTTTACTACAGAACATGAATTTAGCATGGATAAGGTGGGAGGTGGGTATAAGACCCAGAGGCCTGGGACTTGTTGATGAGGTCAGCTGCAGATGGGAAGAAACTGGTTGTGGTGTGAGGAGCTGCTGTACAAACTGTAACAAAGGAATATTAGGATGGACATTTACTGTAGTACTACCCTGCATCAGTTAAGTTTTAATATGAGCTGGTGAATGTATTAATATATTCATATTAGTAAATGCTTGCTTTTTAATAGGCTACCATTTTTAAACACAACATATACAGTGCAAAGGAAACATTTAACACACAAACCTCCATTAATGCCTAGAACAACATGAATAGTGACTTTACACCCTGTTTTCTGACAGCAATGACCTGTTTCACATTAATCAAATTTCAAGTTTTGAATTAAGTTCTATACTATACAATGTAAAATCATGAGAGTAGAAATATGAGTTTTAAAGTGCTGCATCTCAGACCATATCTATTAGACAGAAAAAGGAGAATTTTTCCAAAAAAAAGACTAAAACAACAGAGGACCCTGCCCTCTGCCTAAATATTTTAAATTTTGCTGTGTTCAAGACGCAGCATACAGGATGTGGCTCTATAAAAATGAATTCTATTATCCTGCCATAAAAAGAAGTATTGATTAATATAAATAATCTTGATGAAATAGTAAACATTAAAATAAACAAATTATTTTAGTATGTGCATGCAAATGACTTTAGAAGAATATTCTTAGATAATATAAAATAATTATAATATTATAATTTATTTCATATTTCAGGTAAATATTTGTCTAGCAGTATTTTCAGATTTTAGCTCTTTCAGAATGAAATAAGTAATGACTGAGGGATTAGAAATATATATATTTTTTTATCCAACTTTTTTCATATTTTTTCCATACCATCACCTGATTGGGTCATTACACTGCAATCAAAATGATTTCATGATTGAAGTCAACACTTTAATTTTGTCTTGTTGTTATTACAACAATAGATGTGATTACTTCTTGACAACACTGCTGATATGTTGATAATCAGCACAGCTTGCATTGTTCATTCTCCTGGTTTTGCAGGTTGCTAATGACGGCTGGTGTTAAAGATGCTGACCTCATCACTGGGAAAATAAAGACATATTTAATAAAGACATATTTCTGATGCATTGTCATAAACTCAATAAATGAATGGGGTTTCTAGGCTGAATAAGGTTGGTGCAGGTGTTATTCTAAACTCCTCAGCAGATGATGTCATGTCATATCAGTTTGTGACTCTTTCAGTCAGCACAAATGAATCAAGCATGTTCATTCTTTTATGATCTCTGCTGGCATTTTTATATTGACAATGGATTAAATGACTGTATGTACAGTAATGTGAATGACATGGCTGTACTGACCGAGTCACAGATTCTCTCAGCTCTGTAGATCTTTACTTCATTTATTCTGAGAAAAGATAGTGTATGACAAGTTGTGAGTTGTGAGGGCAAATAATATGGATGTTGATTCAAGCACTTCAGTGTCTGTACTACACACACATTATTTGACCTTGATATGACCAGGACTGCACCATTTGTTGTTAATTCTCCCTACTATTCTTGTCCCTTTGTACATTCTGGAAACCCTCTACAAACTCACTGGAGTCAGGGTTGTCCTCATGTGGCCACGTCTCTGTGAAACACAAACACTGCTCTCATGGTACTCTGACTCCTTGCCAGGGCTGCTAGCTTGTCCATCTTATTAGCCAGCAATCACATTTCCCACATTAGTGAAAGGTCTTCGCTCCTGCCTTACTTCCTTCTACTCCTCAACTCCATGGAGAGATTTCAGGTCTGTTCTTTGCCAACTCATTGGCTCAACAGGCCCCTATTTTAAATAATGCTCTGTCAATGCCATGTTTTTGTGCAAGTATGGAGATGTGCTCTAAAAATTGTTGTAGCTCACTATTTGTGGTCACTCTGTTCTCAGTGACTTTGTACTGGCCGTGTACTACATGTGACAACATCTCCCGCATTCTTCATACGCTTGGGCTATGGGGTAGGGTGGCAAGATGGAAGCCTTTTCTTATGAAGAAAAACATCCAAGTCTGGCTAAATTTTGCAAAAAAAATACATGAAGTCTCCCAAAAGCATGTAGGAAAATGTTTTATGGTCTGATGAAACCAAGGTTGACCTTTTAGCCATATTTCAAAAGGTATGTTTGGCACAAAAACAACACCGCACATGACCCAAGGAACACTGTTATGGAATTTTCTATCCTTAGGTTACACGAGGTCACGTGTGGGCCTTGAGGTCCTCGGTGGTACTAATTGTTTGTCTTTGACTGGGAGCAGTAGGTGCCAGTCTATCTCAAACACTGTGGTGGCCAGGGTCGAAGAGACTCTTGCTGCCTGCTTAGACATAATAGATAGCTTGCCGTTGACATAAACAGACATCTGTGTCTCCAGACTAGAATATGTTGACGATAACACTGTTCCTGGTAATAAGATTCTCTTTGTCTCATTTGGAGCGTATAGTATTTGTGGTGTTATCTTGAGGTTTAAAGTCTATCCACCAGCACGAGTTCGGCAGAATGTGAGACCGACTCAGGCACTTCTGATGCACTATGAGAGTGTCTCTAATTCTCCTTGGCCAAGTGTCAATAAATATCACAGCATAAGACATCAGAGGCTCCTGAACACTTTCTTCCCTCCTGACCTCACCATTGACCTTTGACTTCAGCAATTTCTCCACAACAAACACCATACTCACAGTGAAGTACGGTGGTGGCAGCATCATGCTTTGGGGCTGATTTTCTTCAGCTGGAACCGGGGCCTTAATCAAGGTAGAGGGGATTATGAACAGTTTCAGATACCAGTCAATTTTGGCACAAAAGCTTCCACCTTCCGTTAGAAAGCTGAAGATGAAGAGGAATTTCACCTTTCAGCACGACAACAACCCAAAGCATACATCCAAATCAACAAAAGCATGGCTTCACCTGAAGAAGATTAACGTTTTGGAATGACCCAGCCAGAGCCCAGAGTGGGTAAATATTGCCAAGTCAAGATGTGCCATGCTAAAAGACTCCTACCTAATACTGAGTGTAAAATCAAAAGGTGCTAGTATCAGTTTAAGGGTGTGCACATTTATGCAACCAGGTTATTGTTTTTTATTTTTTATTTTTCCCCCTGAAAGATTTTAGTTTGTTTTTTCAATTTAATGTTCACATTCACATTCACATTAAAGGTGGAAAAAGTTCTTACATGATTTATCTTTGTCTCATTTTTTTACATCACAAAAACCTGGCATTTTAACATGGCTGTGTAGACTTTTAAATCCAATGTACATTATTATGTGCATTACAAGTTTTCATGTATAAATGTATTGGTCACATTTCCTTTTAGGTTAACCAGGCAGCTAACATAAGAGTGTCAACAGAAAGAATCTCATTCCCTCAATATGATGCTGGCGTTCTATTTTAGAAATCCAGAGTGGACTAACAGCCTCAAACAGCACTGTGAGCAAAGCTCTCATTACATCACTTTGACAAGGAAAATGCAGTTTGAAATGATTGTTCACCTCTCAGGAGGATTGAGCACATACAACTGTATGATTTACAGTAAAGGTGGTTAATAATCCATTTTAACTGTGATGGCTGATGATCTCTAGTCAGATGGATACACAAATATCTGCAGAAACAAACATCCAACAACAGGAACACATCACATCACTGCGACACAGAGTAATAAAAAACAATAATAACCAAAGGTCATCATTTACAGCTGACAGGACTCAGAAGTGTGGTCGGTTAGATAACCTCTACTTCTCACCAAGGTCAGATATGTTGGTCTCCACTGTACTGAGACTCAGCTTCATGTGTGGTCCAGGACTACAACTCTGAGACACCCAAGAAAAGCAAGAGTGAATCATGAAGCTGTGAACAGATGAATCAGCACACCGTCTGCTGCTGGAAGTTCCACACAGCAAGTATTACTGATTACCATCTAAAAGATACTGAGATGAAATTTAGATCATGATTTTTGAACAATGTGGTCGTATAAAAGTAGTCGTTTGAGGAACTGCAGTTTTTGGCACTTCTGCGTTAGCTTCATTTTACATCAACTTGGTTCAAACCTGATGGGTCAAAACAGTTGCATGGATCTGGAGAGCAGCAAAAGTGGGGAGAAAAAAGGCACCATTTAGCAGCGAAACCAGTCTAGAAGAGAACAACAAGCTCCGTCCCATTAAACAGCGCACTAATAGATGATGTTGTTTCTTAACAGTCACATCTTTTGGATTTCCCTGGAAAATGTATCCCAAATCCTTTGCATAGAAAACAGTCCACAGGCTGGCATGGGCATCCAAGAAAGTCAAGGTAATAGCATATTATAATAAACAACTTTTTAAAAGTTAAGACCGTGATTAGAACCGCAAATGAACACATAAAATGTTTCAGAATCTTACAGTACATCTATGGCAAGATAAAAGTGTGCAAAATTGTTGTTGTGTTAGTTAAAATTAAATAGATCATACTTTTCAAACATTAAAATGATATATGAATGATAACACTGTCAGCCAGGAGTGATTTGAAAGTGAACAGCTTCCAGAGAGCAGACATGGATAAATGACCGACATGACAGTCATAAATGACAGAAAACACGTCTTTAGCTCTGTAATGGCTACTGACCTGGATGCACCCACCTCTCGCCTAATGTTTGCTGTGAGGCTCCAACTCCTGCAACCCTGCAAAGGATAACAGCATAGATTAAAACAGAATAGATACATTTTTCAGAGCCAAATATCCCAACAGAGGTACAAAGACAACACTGGCACTAAGAGACAGAACGCAATCTATTTTCACTTTGGTATTTAACTACAGGTTTCTGCTCCAACAAACATTCTGCCTGAACTCTCTGCTCGGGGTATGTCTGAGTTGAACATCTTGGTTTTCAAAGACCAATTTGTCAGAAGCACTCCTCCGAGTAGAGTCAAACAGCCACCAGTTAAAAAAAGAGACATCTGTCAGGCCTTTATGGTTGCATCCAGCTCTATGATACTTCTGCTTTTCAGCCTTAATGATATAACTTAACCAAGTCAGGAGCCAAGTGAACATAAGGCATGTACATTATTACTGCAGCAAAATAGGCCTCATGCACGCTCATAATGATTGAATAAAAGCATATAAATGAACCCAGTCCTTTATTTTGAAAAGGTTTTATTTGAGACAAAAAATGTCTTTATGTCTATTAAAATGTCTTTTGTCTGACCGAAATGTCCAAGAAGATGAGTTAAAGCTGCTTTTGCTGAACGTCTATACACTTGGTAAAGTGTGTAAAATAAAATAAAATAAAATAACATAAAATAACATAAAATAAAATAAAATAACATATAGTGGTAAGCCGTGCAGAATGAGAGACAGCTCTCACAAGTGGTTGAAAACCACTGCAGAAATGAGCTAGCACCACGCTGAAAATCTGATAAAATACTGGTAATTAAACATGCAGTTTAACAGTAGCTAAAGTCTAAAGACCAGTCACACCAGAGTGGCAGAGTGAGATTTATCCACTCGACATGTAAAATGTGGTGCTGGAAGCTTAATGGCATACTGTCAGTAGGGTTGACACCTTTAATGTGGGAAAATGAGGGATCCCTTGCTAGAAGGCCTTAGCATGGAACACAAATTAAGCAGGGGGTCTCGAGGTGCTCCTCCATGAGATTTTAAGTGTCAGGCACTTCATTTCCTGCATTCTGGAGACTTTTATGCAACAATCTGTGAAAGCCCACTGATACTCCCAACATACATGTAAAGGAAAGGTTATTAGGGATTAAAACATCAGATCACAGACATGGGCAAAATGTTTGGTCTGTCAAAATAACTCTGCGTCCTCTGATGTTGTACTGCTCAGACGTGGTAATTGCCTGCTGAATGTTGCTTCAGACGCCATCATATGCAAAAGAAAATCAGATCAGATCTGTGTTTGTGTTTGTGTATTTTGTGATATTAGAAAAGAAATGTGCATCTGAGTCACCATCATCAAGTGACAGACAACTTGCCCATTCTGTTTATAATCATTACACTTGGATGGTGGGATTCAACGACAACAAGAGTGAGTAGGGCTCTGATATTTTCTGTTTGACTGTTGCGTTAAATTCTGCTCATATGAAATACATCTGGCTTCAGTATGGATTTTTATTTTGAATAATAAGAACCTCTTAGCTTCTTAGCTGCCTCCTTCAATGATAGTAGTCGCGACATGAACAGTCACAGTAAGAGTTGTTATTTGTATACTGAGGCAACTTGTGGCTGGCTACAGAATAAATCAGTCTCTGTAAAATGTCCAACTTCACAGCAGAAATAAACATGTTTACAGCCTGGTACAAAAAACAGTTTTGGTCTCTATAGCTAATTTCCCCGTTCATGACAACTGTACTGAGGGTGAATTTTTATACAACTCACCTGTTCAAATGATATTAAGGCTTAAAGTTATGCAGGATTAAGAGCGTGTATGCTTTGATTGACAGGTGGGTAACATCACAGGTGGCTTGTTTGAGCAACCAGGCTATATTCAGCCCCCCTCAGGTCCACCCACGCTCCACCTCTCCACCTCTTTGCCCATATTTGGATTATGGTAAATGGTAAATGGACTGTACTTATATAGCACCTAGCCGTCTGACCACTCAAAGCGCTTTTACACTACATAACTCATTCACCCATTCACACACATTCATACACAGTTGCCATCGGCTGACATGTTCATCAGTTTTTATGAGCCTATCATTCATACATATTCACACACCGATGGCGCAGCCTTTGGGAGTAACAATGTAACAATTGGTCTCCCTGTTATACATGTGGATACACCATCACTTGTATTGACATAAACTAAATAAGTTGTAGTTAAATAAAAAAACATTGTGTCAAAATGAAAAGTGACATGCTGTCCCTTTAAGCAGTTAGGGTGGCTGTGATTGGACAGACGAGAGAGTGTGTGTTAAGTCTGTACTGCTGTACAGTGTGATGCTCCGGCTCAGCAGGTAGTTCCAGTACAGACAGTCTGCTCACACACTGACCTGCACACACAGTCTGAGCAGAGGCAGCATGAGTACAGTATCTGAGCCTCTGGTTGGCAGCAGCAGGTCTCTGTCTGCAACAAAGAGACACAAAAGTGTCAGGAAGAACTCCAGAAGGATTTATTCAGCCTACCAGGACCATGAGGGGTGAGTGTGCTCACTCTTTGATTTTACTAATCTTACTTTTTATCGGTGAAGGCCTTCTCTCTCTGTCTCTGTCCATCGCTCTCTTTGTCTCACTCGGTATGTCTGTCATCTTTCTGAGACTTAAATGACATCCTGTAGGTTACACAATTAGTAACAGGGCCCTCTTTGTAGTTTCCAGATAATTAGATTGAGTAAATGACTATTTACTTCCATCCACGGACATTATGACCTGTTGGTCATCTTTGTGAATTCAGTCTGAGCTCGGTAATCACAAGTGATTATCAAAGAGTTTGGCTGTGAATGAATCAATATTTTATGTTTGATCAGTTTTGATTGTTTACTGTAAAGAAATAAGTGTACTGTATCTGCATAATACAGTTCAGAGCAGACCGAATAAATGTGTTGTGCCATCAACCGTTTGGTTTGATAATAAATTGCGGATCATGGAGGCCATATGTGATCAGCGAAAAGCAAATCCATGTTTCTGTTTGTGATGTATTTGAATTATGGTAGTGTGCCATAATTCAAATACATCACAAACAGAGGTAACTGATGTATCACCTATATGAGGATGTAGCTCTTCTCTTAAACATGATCTCCTCTCTCTCATTTATCTAGAATAAGACATCAGATTGACTACCAACAGCAGTCTTCTTCAAAACTTTAATTGTGAACAGTAAAAATGCAAAGAGTGTTAGAAAATACTGACAATGCGGCTGAAGATGAGCACTGGATGTACAGTATTTCTTAAAGGTCATAAACACTATGTAATTTATGCTACTCAGGACATATTATAGAGAAGATACATAAGATGAAATATAGTTAGATATCATTTTTTTCTGGCCTTGTGAGAAGTACAGTAAATATGTAGTATTTTTGTACATGTTTTGGTTCTATGAGTGTCTAATGTTGGAATGCTGTTGCATCTTTGTTCCTTAGGCACTACGAGACGATATTCACATGATGAAATACAGTATGTACAGTGTTGATTAACACTACTGGCAGTTAGGAAATGCGTTACCTATCACCAGAGATTTAACATCTCTGTTTACATCATTTCTTTATTTATCTGAATGCTTGAGAGAATCAACCACATGAGGATGTTGTTATGATTAACAAAAAATGTATAAATGCAAAGAGAGAGGAGACAAAATGCAACGTTAAAATGTACCACCGCTTATTTATACTTGTTATGTATTTACATGTTGATCTTTAAGAAGGGGCTGTATGAGTACTATTACAGCAGAGAAGGTTACATTTTATTTAGGAGTCCTGTGTCCGTGTCAGGTCTCTATTTTTAGCTAGACAAAAACACTGTGATTGGATAATAATTTGTGTCTGATGTGTACAAAATCATCCTCATGCACAAGCTGGCACAGATGAGACGTTTTGACTGGAGGGACTTTTAGTTTAATAACAATAATAAGCTATTAACAGCACACGTGTTGTTACATGTTGATGACTAGGTGATAACACTGATTGAGACTGACCATTTCAGCTCTTTGATCCACACACATGTTCTTCAGTCCATGAGCAGTATGAGGGCACACACTGAAGTGTAAAGATCCTTTCGAACACAAGTCGATTCATGCTCCACTCATGGCTGAACCGAGGCCGGGGTTCAGTGGCGTTCTCATGCTAAATAGCAGGCACTGTGGAGCTGTGAGGGGGAACACTTAAAATATAAGCTATGTTTCATATAGACTACACATCTACCTACAAGCTACCTGTTAAAACACACCTGATACACACACTTGGATTTGCTGGTTGGAAAAGTGTTTTGCAGTCAGGCCGTTCCTCCTGAGGTCGATATACAAATGTGAACTTGTGTTGCACAGTTCAGAATATTTAGAAAGACATAATATCAGTTTTATAGGCAGTTCTTCTGTTGTCACCAAGCGGCAGAATTGAGTCATTCTCTATAAGCTCCTGTATTAGAATGTCCAAAACTTCACAGCAGAAATAAACATGTTTACAGCCTGGTACAAAAAACAGTTTTGGTCTCTATAGCTAATTTCCCCGTTCATGACAACTGTACTGAGGGTGAATTTTTATAGAACTCACCTGTTCACATGATATTAAGACTTAAAGTTATGCAGAATTAACAGCTTGGCCGCTTTGATTGACAGGTAGCTGCCATTACAGATGGTTTATTAGAGCACCCGGGCGTCTATCAGCCTGCCTCAGGTCAGCTGATGATCTACGTCTTTGCCGATATTTACATCCAACATAGCAGCATGAACTGCATCTTTTCAACAACTCACTGGTTCTGTCACGGGAGGTCACGGTCAGTGGATTTGAACCACTTACTGTACAGACATTTGTCTTGAAGACACAGTCCCCTCCGAGCACAGCTGGTTGTGACTCATGTCTCGTGTTAGTTGTTATGATTATGACTGACAGTCAGATATCTGATCTCTGCAACATCATCATCTGATCTAATTCAGATTGATTTTTAGTATTCGGAATGGGTGGATAAAACTCAGTTAACAGCAGTATATTTATAATGGGCATAAGGACTCCTCTGTACACAAATCATTTTCATAAAGTCCCTGAGATGACATTCTTTATTTTAATATTTTCTTTATGATGTAACAGACTCAAACATTTTGACTCATCCTACAGCTCCTCTGACGATGAAGATAAAGATGATGAGCGGGTGGACAGCAACGACCCAGAGGAGATGTTCCAGAACATCCAGTACCAGAAGGAGATCATCGCCAACATTCGGACCAGACCCTGGCCAATGAGACGCAAGCTTAAAGTCCTAAAGTACCCACTGTTTGTTTGTGAAGTGGTAGTTTCCTCTGTCCTCCTCTTCTGCTCTTAACTGCACACATAAACATACTGTGTATTTGAAAAAGGCTGCTTTTCTTAATGAAAGTTCTCTGGAAATTAATATGTCACTGAATTCAAAGCAGGTTGCCAAAACCTCAGCAGGTTATCACGTAACCGCTTGTGCTGGTGAGTAGGGCAAGACACTATCTATGAATACCTATGAATACTACCTACTTAAACTTTTATAAAAATGAATTGTCATGTTTGCTAAAAATGTAAATCCTGACTACATGACAGATAATCTGATAGAAAACAGCTTCTTCTGGCTCCTTCTAGTGTTCCTAATGTCTAAACAAAAACAACCAATCAGAACCAGGACAGATAGTTGATTGTTGAGTCAAATTAGAGCACCCAGGCGTGATTCGGCCCGCCTCAGGTCCGACGATGATGTCTTTGCTGATTTTTAGATTAGAGTGGAGGTGGAAGAAGCAGTACATCCAACATGGCGGCAGCCAGCACCACATATTTTCATGACCCACGGGTGACGTCATTCATGCTCTGTCCATTCTTTATACCGTCACTGGAAAACACCAATCAATCTGCCTGTCTGCCTGTTTTGACAGGAAACACGTGAAAATGTGACAGCAAATATCAGTCTGCTTTCTGTTTCATGGGGAATTTAAATAAACTACTGCAGCTTTTACTAAACTAAACTTTTACTTTAGTACTAAATGCTTTGTTCAATACATTTTGGAGGAAAAGAAATTGCTGTGTGTATCATATTTACAGGCAACTGTTTTACCAATGTTCGACGTACTGTACGAGATGAATGTTTGGTGTGGACAACAACACAGACCAGGGTTTGAATACCTCATGTGGTTAGGTTTCAGTTACTATGACATTTTGTTTAAAGAAAAAATATTTTCAAGTCATTTTGGTTAAATACTGAAAGAGCAAAAACACTGTGTCTTGCACTTAAGATCACTGTTGACTTTTTCAATATTAAATTAAAGAACACCATCTTTTGCACACCTTGAGCAAGCACTTTGGATTTTCTAAACTATATGAATGTTTATCATGCTTTCAATGTAGGAAAACTAATGAAATATGCTGTCAGTGAAAAATGTTACTAGATTAGACATTATGTTAATAGAAAACATAATATGGGCTGCATTATATTTCTAAAGTATATGATGTTGCCTATTAGTAGAATTTTGATGTTGGTTATGGAGTCTCTGCAGCTACCTCTCAATCTATTTAACACTCGGAAGCAAGCACCCAGGAAGTGCGCCAGGCTTTGAGACATAGTCACCAAAACGTGTAATGACAACAATGGCGTCCGTCATGTGATGCACAGAGATGCACAAAGTTATACAGTTTTTTTTTTTTCTTTAATAAGAAAAAAGTGGCTGTAAAATGGTGACTGCATTTTTTGAGTGTCACAACCCCAGTGAAATGACTCCGACTGAACTATCTGTTCTGTATGATAACAGAAAGTCAGCAGGGTATTATTTTATCCCCTCAAGTTAGCACAGGGCTGAACTGGAAGTTAGCTGATGGTGGTCTCTAATGCTCTTGCTCTGTGGGCTCAACAATACAAAAGCATATGAAGAAGATCATAAAATCAAACTTTTTCTTTTCATGTGGCTTTCATAAGAATAAATGCAGCCTCTGCTCCAACACTACATTCTTTATTCATCCATGTTTGGAGACTCATTGAAGAATTGGTTGTGTACATTCATTATATTGCTTATTATATTGGTTATTTCAGACAGACTAAATTTTATATTGTGATCATTTACCATAAATGCATGGTTAAATAGCTCCGTGTGTACAGATTAACATTCTGTTAGGTGTCCAAACACCACATGAGCTTTGTGGAAGCTCATTCCTAAGTGTTGTGATCAGACACTTAACAAGTGACGGCTGTGTTCTAATATTTGACCAAATGTAATTCCACCAGTAGATAGAGACCAGAGAGAAGCAGGGTAGATAGAGAGCTCCAAAGATGTGCTGAGTATGTGCCACGGATAACAGGTTTTATATGGGCAGTTTGTTATTACCGCACAGGTTTTATTACCATCATCAGGGATGGGTTGCAAGTCTGCGTTTTTACACCCTCTTTAATCTCAGGCTGAATGTCCACGATTACTCCCACTGAAATAACAGCTCATATTTCACGTCACAAATCAGTGATTTTTACCTTGATGTTCTGAATGACTTATTCTTGGATATCTGACTTTATCAGCCCTCAGCATAACTAATGGCATGATGTCACAAAATGAGGATTCTACTGCTGGAGAGGGTTGGAGAGTAAAGTGCACCTTGAGTGTCTTCATTAACTAATACATGGATCATAGCGTGAATTGTCCCCATTGCTATGACAGGATGGTTTCACTATCCTACGGATTGTAAACCAGTATCATTGAGACATTTATTTTAATGTGACCAGTCTGATATCACTGGTTTTAGAACACTCTGGGGATAGTACTAAAAATGTCCACAGTATTGTACATACACAGTATGTAAAATTATATATATATATTATATATATATGTAAATTATTAAAATAGATAAATTAACCACCTTTAAACCACAGAACACTCTTCATGCTTAGATGCTTCTACTGGAATTGATGCGTTCACTCTACATTTTCAATTTAGCAGAGACAGCAGCCAGCTAATATTACTTACTAGTCCAACAACAAAAAGCCCAACTTGGTGTCTGTCTTTCAGCCTTTTATTTCACTCTCTCTTTTTCTCTTCTTAGCTTCCTTCATCAACATTCTATTCAGTCTCTTCACCTCTGTCATTTTGTCCATAGAGACAGCCAGTTGAGACAGCTGAGCCCTGTTACATTGCCCGCTTGCCCAGATCTAGTTCTGGAATGACACCAGCTCTGCTCCACGTCAGCATTCCCACTCACTAGTCCAAACCGCCTGTGGTGCAAACCTTTACACAGCCGCTAACATTAGCTACAGTTAGCAGTAGTTTACTTCACTGTCCATCAGGAAACTCTGTAAAACACAGAGAGTTGAAGCGGAGCAGCCGGAGGACATCAGAGGGAAAACCAGAAAACATTTTCTCCATAAAATATGATCCAGTTTCACCAAAAATCAGTCAAACAGTTGGTGGTGTGTTAGTGTAGCATCTACAGGATTTAACATCTGTTAGTTTGAGAGAAAAATTACACAATGCTTTAAAGAAGAACATGCAGAACACACATCATAGTCTGAGCAGGATATTTATTAAAGTAAAATCAATTTAAATCAATTAAATCAATTTCACATCTAACATTTCACACACCACCAGACTAGATTTCCATATCTAGGTGTCATAATGTGGCCTACTTTGGAGCTTTGGCCACAAGTTAACACACGAAATCACAAGAAAACCCCTTGAAGCTACTACTTTAATTGTTGAGGGGTTATTTTGGCACAAATACTGCTCCCATGGTCAAGTTCAAGGTCAAGTTACCATGGTAACAGCAGAATGCAGATCAAGTGGCCAGTAGCTCTTAAACTTTACTACATTTTTATTTAATTAGTTACTTTTGTGACTTTGTCACTGAAGCGCATATTACATTTGGTAGCATGTTTTACATGATGTCAGAATTACACTCATAAACATCAGAAAAAAGAAGTGGACTGGATTAAATGCAGTGGACCCTGAGACAAACATCTTCTGACCAGTCAACCAGACCAGCTGGACCAAATGCAAATGCAAATCCAAGCAGTGTGATTGCCACTGAAGGAGGTGAAAGCTAAGCTTGCCCAGCTTGGACTTAAGTCTGTTCCACTATCCAGCTGATTTCTGGTTAATAAGCAACAGGGAATCAGAGACTGTTCTCTACAGAGCCATGGCTCCCACCATAACAACCTGGGCTGAGCTATTGCACTCGACACGAGATGAAGTGTTGAGAAACTGGTTCTCCAGGACATCAAAGACTCTCCTAGCTAGCCTGGACCCCTCAGCATTCAGCATTCAGAACCAACAGATCCTCAGAGGAGCTCCACTGAACTCCACTCAGTCAATAACAATACTCACATCAGTTTTAGGTTTCTGGGAATTGCCATCACACAATTGATGGTAAAGTCCAAAGAAGTTTTGGTTATTAAACCAATGTCCATCAGTCAGCTGCCTTCCACAGTTGCAGTTACACAGTTAGCCCGTGAATTTCTAAAATAGCACGCAGCAACTTCTGTGAACATTTGTAAATAAACAGCAATAATAAATGACTTACATCACAACTTTCTGCACACTGGTGCTCCACCACATGTCTGGTGCCCTTTATATTTGATATATTTGATATTTATATTTCCAACAGATGTGTGATAGGGAAGCTGTAGTACATCTTCCATTTGCACAAAATGGAATTATTTGACGAAAGACGAAGTGTTCTCAGTGAGTTTCCTCCTGTGTGTGTTTGTTGCTTAGGCATGCCAGAGAGATTGTTCTGAAGTATGAGGGCCGACTGACCAGAACCAGAGGTTACCAGACTGCAGGAGCGGATGTATGTACACACTGTTTACAGTGCAGCACGCAGTAAGACTGATTCCAGCTTTAAAAAGAATCATATGAAAAACAGAACTTGTACATGTTGCACGTTACCTTTCAAAGGCTCTTTGTTTATACAGAAACTAGAAGAACCAAAGTGACTTTAACCACTACTAATTAGTGAAAATATGAAAACAAACAAATCAGAGGATGACACTTAATTAGTTCCTTCATTTCTGCTAGTTTAGAACATTTCTTGTATTATTTATGAGCACAGTGGTTACGCATCATCTAGGGGCGGCCAAGGCACAAAATAAAATGAACTTTTCTAAGTGTCAAGCAGACATAAAGACAGGCTGTGGAGTAGAAGGACGTGTGTTTATTTACAATGTTGCAAAGGTGGATCAGAGCAGAACAGATCTTATTCACAACATACAGAAAGTACCATGGTTGTATCAAAATGTGAAATTAAAATCAACAGCAATCGCTCTGCTCTGCGGCTCCACTGTGTCACTGTGGGCAGCTTCAGTGAAATATGCGCTCTATACTGTACAGCTGTATGCTGAGAGGAGCTTCTTTGTGTTATTTCACTGCACTGCAGTAACTTGATGATCAGAGCCAGAATAATAAAACATGTTGGACTTCCTTTGTGCAGGCTGCTAAATCCTCATTTGAACCCAACACACACACACACACACACACACACACACACACTGTTGATATCTACCTTATCTGTCTCTGCATTTACAAGTACACATATACAGTGAGGGATGCAGACAGAGAAAGATGGCTGTGCAGCCATAGCACAGCAGCATGAGTGGATTTATAGCCTGTTGTTATAGCTCAGTTTAATTAAAATGTTCAGGCTGCTCAGGCCCCATTAGAATAAATTGACTTTTAGTGAGCAGCCTGGTGATGAGTTATTAATTCTACAGTTTGGCTCCCAGTTAATTGAAAATCAGAATCAGTTGTCCAGCTGACCTGATCTTCATGAATAATCGCTCTCTTCTGAGTTTAGTTTCCATCACATCAGAAGATGTGAAAATCTTCACAGTGTCACATTGTTTCTGTTCTCATGTGGACTACATCAACATGTGCTACAGAATGACATCATGAGTGATTCAAACTACACAAAATGTACAGTTTGAACAGGAAGCTGGATAACTATGATTTACTTTGACTCCACAAAGACCTCTTGTGGGCATACAAAGGCAGATGTAGTGTTTATTGTTCTAACTCCACAAAACCAAAAGTACATTTTGGTTTCTGATAACCTTGATCATGACCAAATTGCTCCTGATGACGAGGTCTTCGGGAGCAATTTGGGGTTCAGTATCTTGCCCAAGGACACTTCAACATGCAGACTGGAGGAGCCGGGGATCGAACCGCCAATCATCTGATTAGTGGACGACCCGCTCTACCTCCTGAACCAAACAACTTTGTAACATAGTTAATATATAGAAGACACAACCCAGCACGTTCATATTGCTATTAGATATGAGCCACTGTATAGAAATGATGTGCTCAATTCTACGTTTAAATCACATATTTAATTACCTAATTTTTCCTGTAAAAATAAAATGTATTATCATAAATTTGTTTTTCATCCAAACTGATACATATACTACAGTATACTACTAGTATATACTAATATACACTACTGGTATGATACTAGTATTATACAATATAATATACTGTATGAACCGCAGTTTGCTATTCATTTGAGAACCTTACAGCATGACTATTTCTATAGTTATAAAACCAATCCTCAGAGGAGTTCACCCTCTCTGATGGTCAGATAAAGTCAACACATCATGATCAGTGTGTCTGTGGGAGGTTCCAGCAGGTCAAACATTTCACAGCGCTCTTCTCCTCCTGCAGCTGCTGAAGAAACTCTCTCGTGTGCTTTACAACGTTGTGGTTCTATTCATTCCCTGGGAAGTGAGGATCAAGAAAATTGAAAGTGAGTTGCCTTTCCTCTCCACAGAATTCATTAACGTAATTCTATCACTGGATAATGGCCAAAATGCTATCGTTTAATTATATCGACAGGCTAAATCCATTTTCTTCAGGACACTTATCCATTAATATGGTCATAGTGTATGCTCTACATCATGTAAGGGTAAACCTTTTCAGGCTACAAAAAGATACATTAAAATATCATTAATATTAATTACATTAATATTAATGATTAATATCATAATATTAATATATCATAATATTAATGAGCATTAATATTGCTTGTGAAACACAACATAACTGTTGGTGTGTGTGTCAGTCAGTCTCAGTCAGATCTTTGTCTTGTTGAGGTCACTTTGGGTCAGGTGTGGCATCCTACTTCATCTTCCTCCGCTGGTTGTTTGGGATCAACATCGTCCTGACCATCATGACTGGAGCCTTCATCGTCCTGCCCGAGGTCAGCAAGTCTCATACTATACACTATGCAAACGTCCATACATCATACTGCATACCACATGTCAATCATATGTTAATAGTGAATAATAATAATAATCATTTACATTTATTAGTTAGCAGGCATCAGAACCGGGCTGAAAAGCCGGAGTGAATTGGGTTCGAGCACAGCCTCTGAGACCAATAGGGATTATTAACAATGAACGAGCAACGTGAACAACGTTTCTCGATGGAAAGTAGCGTAACCACTTACTATACTTAGCTCGGTCTGAACACACTCTCAGCACTCACATTGGCTACTAAAAACACCAATCAATCTACAACAAGTCCCTCCTTCTCTGCCTGTTTTGACAGGAAAAACTAAAAAAATTAAAAATAATTTTACATCCAATGAAACGCTTTCTCTCTTCTGACACCGCCGGAGCGGAGTGCTGTTTGATCCAGTCTATGAGCGATTATGAAGGCTGCTACATGGCGGGGCCTGACTGAATATTTAAAAATAAAATAAAATAATCATATTATACTATGAAAACACTACAACATTTCAAGTGAAAATAAACTATGAGATCACTGTACCCAAAGTGGCCACAGGGAGACACAAAAACTAATCAAAACAGAACAATCACTGAAATGTAATTTAAAATAGGTATGTAGCAACCAATAATGTAATACCTGCCAATAACGCAATAATTTTGGCCATTTTAAATGTAATAAAGCCAATAACGTAATAATCTGACAATTACATTATCAGCTGCAGTTATTACATTTTCAAAGGATTTTTTTAATGCTACGTCAATAATGTAATAAGTTATTACATTATTGGCAAAATGTTATTATGTTATTGGCTTTATTATGTTTAAAATGGCCAAAATGATTACGTTATTAGCAGATATTACATTATTGGATGTTATTACATTATTGGATGTTATTACATTATTGGTTGCTACAACGTATTCTGTCAGGCTGCGACATAGTCGTGTTCATGCACATAGCGTATGCACATCCATGATACTATGACTGAGTTCAAATGTGACAACAAGATAGTAAGCAGAGGTAACACTGAAATAAAGACTCCTAACAGGAAAAATTAGGAAGAGAAATGTGGATCAAGAGTTTTGTTTGTGACTTTTTGTTCATGAGTACAGATCAGAGGATTCTTTCTAGAGCTGCTGATTCTCCAGCTGCTTCAGCTTGACACCTAAAGCACAAACTGCAGATGAGAACAAAGGACAGAGGAAACAAAATGCTGCTCGATTTATGTTTCTCACTGACATGCAGCCACAAGCAATTTCCCCAGACATGACTTATCCTATCATTTCCAAAGCCTCATCTTATTCCTCCATTTATTTCTTCTACATCTCTCTCTCTCTCTCTCTCTCTCTCTCTCTCTCTCTCTCTCTCTCGCTCACTTTCTCCATCCATCATGTGTTTGGACTAACCTACACTGTCTCCACTCACACATCACATGCATATCTCTCCTCTGCTTAGTGACTAATATCAAACATGGTGGATGTTCTGTCAGATTTCATGTCTGTGCCTGTAAATTTTGTGACCAAGTATGGAATGAGAACCGCCTCAGTCATTCCTCCCTGTTTAAGTTTGTTTACTTTTATTATTATGTATTTGCAGTTGTCATCAAAATGCATGTTTTTACATTTATAAACAAACTGTTGAACCTGCATTTATGTGTGGGGGTGTTTTGAGACCTCCCTGCTGATTTACAAGTAATTATCAGTGGCCAATTAGACGGCTTCTTTCACTTCAGCCACTCATGTAGATAGATAGATTGATAGATTGATTGATAACCAGTAACCATACGTTAAAATTTACCTGAGATAGATCTAAATTTAAATATGTACAGAGAGATTAAAGATTTGTAGCAAAATTAAACATTTGCAGAGAAATTAAACATTTGCATAGGATTTAAATATGTACAGAGGAATTAAACATTTGCATAGAAAATAAATATATAACTGTGTTAAGAAGTTAACCTGTGCTAAACATCTATACAAAAACTATATAAAAAGTAGAAAGTAATTGTAGGAATAAAAATGTTTTATACAAATAGAAAACTATATTAAAAATATAAAGTGACCATAGAAATAAAAATATTATATAAAAATAAGTAAGCATAGAGGCAAGTGTATTATTTTATGTAATGTGATAAGCATGTTATATCAATCTGTGCAGTGTGCAATTAAAGCTCAAAGAGCTAATGCTAATGATCATAGGTTGTCTAACAAGTTAGCCATATAATACTAACCTGTGGAGAGCAGCTACAGCTAATGTACTGTATTCACTGATTTTGTGACCCTTGATCATAATTTATGATGAGTTTTCTGATGGACAGACAGCTCTCACTTACTTAGTAGCTAACTGCTAACTGCTGCTTACTGTAGCAGCTTAGCTGTGCAGCGGTCCTGTTAGCTGAGCTTGGTTCTGTTTGCCGCTCCTCTTTGCTAACTTAGAAACATGACTGCTGACTGAATTGTTGGGACTCTGTAAATAACACTGTAAAGAGTTAAGACCTGCTCTATATGAAAAATCTCATGAGATAACTTATGATTAGGCAGTATATAAATACAACTGATCTGAATTGACCATTAGCAAACAATCAGATTATGATTATATGTAATGTTGTTTCACTGCTGAGGAAAAAACTTAGGAAAAGGCACCATGGCCTCTTTTAAACTCTGTCATTACACATGAAACAACAGAACAAGTCAAAAAATGTCATATGTTCATGTTTAGGTTCGAGTTACACTGCCCTCTAGTGGCTGTAGTAATTATGACTCTTGTCCAACAAGTGCAAAGGAGGAAGGTGTTGTAATGTTATGGCAGATCTAAAATAAAATATTGTAGTAGCCAGGTGAGTAATAGTAGAATGTACAACAGGTTGTGCAGTAATGTGAAAGTAAGCAGGTCTGTCAGGTGTTGACACAGTGACCTTTGAACAGAGCCAGCTGGCTGTTTCTCCCTGTCTCTAGTCTTTATGCTAAGTTAGTCCAACCACCTGTCTCTGATATCAATCCTTTCATCTCACTCTGAGAAAGAAAGGAAAATGTCAAATGATTCCTGTAAGCTGCTATCAATAATTACATTGACCTGTAAAGATCTTTTTCTTCCATGAATTTAGTCTTCAAGGTATAACCTCTTTACTATGAGTCCCTCTCTGTGTGTTCTCTTCTTGTGTATACAGTATGAAAGGGTCTTTGATGCATTGTACAGTATGATGAATGATAATGAATGTGTCTGTGTCTGTGTGTCCTAGCTGCTGGCTGGAGCTCCGTTTGGAACGACGAGGAGTAAAACTATTCCCAAAGAGCACCTGGCTTCAGCCCAGGACCTAGACACCATCTGGTCTCTCGGGGCAAGCCTCTCTTTCCTTTTACTGTTCTGTCAACAGCACAATACTAACAGATACAATGGACCATTATTCAAACATTACTTTACAGCCTCCCTGACCTTTAATCCAAGGCATTATCTGACTATTGTCTCTTATGCATAAAGGAAATTAAATTGTGATCAAGCAAATGACAAAATATTGATTCAAACACTATTAACAGTCTTCAGCAGTGACACCGTGCCCTCTCTCACATCGGGTGCCAAATATCACACAAGCACGGTGGATATTCATTAACTGTCCTGTCATATATGAGTGAAGCCGTCATGTAAATGTGACTTATGTCTGAAGCCATCGCTTTAACAGACAGATGAAGCCAACAGTGTTATGTATTCCATACCTCCAAAAGCCATGAGATACAAAATTCTTGTATGTACTTTATGATATTTATGGAATTTCATGGCAACATACAGATTACATATTAATGTTTCACATGACCATGCCTTTGGTGAAAACATCTCACCATAAACATTAGAGTTCCACCTCTGTGGACCATGAATCTCGACTGTTGGTGTTAAATATGATGCGATCCATCAATCAGGTTTAACATTCATAACGCTCTCTGATAATGCATACTCTAATAACACTGTCTCCAAGAAATGAAGTTTCTATGTTGGTTTTCTATAATTGTTTTCATAATTACGTTTGCCTACAAACACAATCAGTGTCTGGACATTTCTTTGAGTGGATTAAGCACTACATTTATGTAACACACTGGCGTCGTAAGGGTTGGGGTGGATCGAGTGGTACACAAAAGGCAAGACAGTTACACCAGAGTTCCAGGTTCACATCCAGACTCCAGTCTCTGGTTTAGGCAAGTTGGTTTCAGGCTAAATGTTAGTCAAAAATATTATATCTAAAGTCACATCTGGCTTTTTGTTTATTAAAACAAATTATGATCTTTACAATCTTCACAAAGTGCCACCAGTGCACGAACAGAACCATAAAAGATAAATAATGCTGCAGTCACTGGAAGTCATTTTAGCAGAAAATAAATCTGCTGACAGGGAGCATTTTCACTATTGACATTTTTGCAACCCAGGAACGTTAATTAACAACACTTCCTCATTATGTCCATAAAAAAAGTATTTTGGTCACTGTTACAATCCCCTCAAAACACATTTCCTGTTGCAGATTATTCATTATCATTTCTTGGAGACTGCAGTGATGATTTCTGCTTATGATTGATGAGCAGTTGATTTCCCTGTCATGTAATCGTGCACTACACCTGTGTGTGTGTGTGTGTGTGTGTGTGTGTGTGTGTGTGTGTGTGTGTGTGTGTGTGTGTTTGATCTCCACAGGGCTACCTGCAGTACTCTGTGTTATTTTACGGTTACTATGGCAGGGTGAGGAAAATCGGCAGTGCAGGGTACCGGCTGCCCCTCGCGTACTTCCTGGTTGGGATGGCCGTCTTTGCATACAGCTTCATCATTCTGTTAAGAAAGTAATCATTACACTCACACTGCTGCGACGATGATCTGATGATGTAATATTGTGATGTTACAAATACGTGTCTCCAACAAACTATGTGACCACATGGGGCGGTTCAGGTTATTTGAAGTGTTGTTGTATGAGGTACTGATCCATAGTCGGTGTGTTACCTACAGCAGATGGTGGCTGGCACACCCCCAGTTTGTAGAAACAGACAGGAGGACCAGCACAGAAACAAAAAATCAAGAAATCAATATCAATAGGTCAACTCACATATTGTTAAAATCATAAAATTACATTTTTTTTTGTCAATGAACTCTGGTGTCTTTGGAGAGAGAGATGTATAAATACCTCCATTTCCCATTGGAAGTGCCTCTGGTGTTTCCGCACTGCAAGACGATGAGATGGCACTTCCTCAGTTTATGTTGTGCTTTGTTTATAATGGGATGCGGTGGGATGGAGGGTGGGGGGGTGGTGGTGGGTGTGGGGGTGGAGAATTGGGGTTCGGCGGTGGGTGGCGTGGCGGGCAGAGGATGGGTGGTGGGTGTTGTGGTGGGCGGTGGGTGTGGGGTGTTTTTATGTTTTTTTGTAAAGTACTTTGTGTTACATGTATTGTATGAAAAGTGATTGATTGATTGATTGATTGATTGATCGATTAGATTGGAATTAGATTGGATTCGATTGGAAAGCGTTGTGTCGAATCAGCGTATGTGCTATATTTAGAACATTTTTATTGCTTTAATTTGCCATTGGATAACGCTTTCTAAAAAGAAACTGACTGATGAACCATAGGATGCCCAAAAAATATCTTTAAAAAAAAGAACATCACCAAAGTACAGAAGTTACAGATCTATTGGTGTTGATTTTTTGTGTCTAAAATCCATTTTGTTGCTGTCTTTGCCACAGCAGTGCTTTGCTTAGCTTCATGCTGGTCCTCCTGTGTGCTTCTATGAACTGGGGGTGTGCCTGTGTGACTATGGATCAGCACCTAATACTTCAAATAACCCGACTGTCCCTTTAACAGACTCTCTAGTGTCTCCAAGAGGCAGTAATGGTCATTACACCCCATAATACAAATGTAGTGGACAACATATTTAGGAATGAGAGCTCTAAGAGCGGTGTGTTTGTCCTGTGGGAGTTACCATAGAAAAAGGTGATTGAAAGTTAATGTGCTATTCTCATGATGAATAATTTCACAGCACAGCAGATCATTTTTGTGTTGGCCATGGATGGATAAATATCTTGATGAATCAATCTCTAGGAATAAAACAGAAAAAGTTCTGGTCAGTCAGCTGACTGATAACATGGCTAACATCACTGTGATAAAAATGTGTCTATGATAATATTGTATGGTTTGAATTAATAATAATTATCTTGCAGAATGGCCAAGAACTCTCGCCTGAGCCTGGCCAGCGCCTCTGATGAGAACTTCACGTTCTGCTGGAGGGTGTTCTGCGCCTGGGACTACCTGATAGGAAACCCAGAGGCTGCAGAGAGCAAAGGAGCTGCCATCGTCAACAACATCCGGGTCAGAGACAGACCGCACACACACTCACACACACTGGCTGGGATTTATCTTCAATAACACCGGATGTTTTTCTGAACAGGAGGCCATTGTGGAGGAGCAGGAGAAGAAGAAGGACACCAGTCTGTAGGAGTCTTTGTTGTTCATTTCTTATTTTCTGTGCTTGTCCTCGGTCAGTGCTGAGTATTAACATCAAACCATAAACCTCTGGGCTCGTCTCCCCTTTGAATCATTTGACATCCAGCTGATTTACAGCAGCCAGCATGTAAAACCTCTACACTTTATACACAGTGATGTGCACTCATCCTGACATAAGTTAGAGAAACAGACAGTAAATCACAGAAAGACAAATGACTGTAGCGACAGAAGAAATTAGAGGATTAGAGATAAATGAGCGAGTGTATATCTCAGCTATGACTTGACTCTGACACGCAGGTGAAATGATGAGTTTTTAACCTTTTAACGTTTTTTTCATCACTTCAGTCAGCCAACTATGAAGACGTGATTATTATGTGAATTATGTTTGACCTGTAGGCTCACACCTTGTCACTCCCCCAACACCAACCAAGTTCAGGGAGTTGGGAGTGACAAGGGATGTACTCCCCCCACTAGGGAAAGGTAGATTTAGAGGCTAAAGGCTAAGAGGCTTTCCAGCTATCTTTACAGAATTATATACAGATAGTGTAGATATGTAAAAAATTTTGAGGAGTTACTCTGAACTTCCAGATGTTTGTAGATGAAACGTGTGCTCTCTAACTGATCGATGTATTTGTATGTTATCCTCAGGGCAGTTCTGATCAGTCTGCGTATCTTAGCCAACATCCTGGTGCTCCTGTCTCTGGCTGGCAGCATCTACATCATCTACTTTGTGGTGGACCGTTCTCAGAAACTTGAGCAGGAGAAGCCGGAGCTAACGCTGTGGGAGAAGAATGAGGTAGCAGGGCAGAGCAGACATCATCCTCATCATCACCATTAGTTTGATTTAATTATGAAACATACAATACAGTTCCAAGGAATCAATGAAAGTGGAGACCTGAGACTGATCCGGTGGATGATGATGTCAGCTTCCATCCGTCAGTGACAGCTCATCATTTCATTCAGCTCATGGCCGAGCGCAGGGTTTAGTTTGTAAACGTTTATTTTAAATTGTAAATTTTATTATACTTTATACAGAGATGTGTGTGTTTTATTTGGAGTAAAGCTGCAATTGAACTTTTTTTTACACTTAAATGTGCAGTGTGTAGGATTTAGTGACATTTAGTGGTGAAGTTGCAGATTGCAACCAATTAAAAACCCCTCCACAGAGAATACAAACCTTGTCTATTTTCGATGGATGACGCGACCAGCTTCATCAAGCAGCACTAGCTGGAAGTGAGACACAGAAACTGCACAGAGAATCTGGTCAATTTTCAAAATAAAACACCCTGATCATAAAAACAGACAAAAGGGAAACAGTTTGACTATGCAGCCTACTTACTCACGGAAGCTGCACATAAACTAAAGAAAGATGACCAAATCTGAGCAAATTAACAAACAAACAAAAGTCATGCTGGGTGGAATTTAGAGGTGTAGAAAAAGCTACGACCCCATCTAGAGTGTTTGGTTTGTCCATTCTGTGCTACTGTAGGAACATGGCAGTGCAACATGGTGGACAGTGCAGACTACACCCTTTGCACTACAGGACCATGATCTAGGCTTAACCAAGTAGAGCATGTGTGAGGTGTATTGCAGATAGATCTACCTGGTGAAAGAGGACCTGCTGTCTCTGGAGATATAAATCTAATTAAAATGCTTGATTTTTTAAAATTTTTTTTAATGATTTTTATTTTCAGGTGATTATACACTAATGAAAAGTTTGCATCATTCCACCTAATAAAAAGAGTTTAACTGTGTGTGAGTGTTAAGATGAAGCATTTGTCAGTGATGATTAAGCCTGATAAACACATTTGAATCAGGATCTAGTTTATCAGACAATTCAGACTTTCACATATTTGCTGATAAAGAGAGGGTAATGTTCATCAGTTTCAAGCTTTTTCTCAAAAGAAATATAGAACAGATCCTCCATATCAGTGACTTTCATGTCATTCCTCTCTCCAGGTGAGTGTGGTGGTTTCTCTCATCACCATGATTGCTCCGTCTGCCTTTGAGCTGGTGGCTCAGCTCGAGATGTACCATCCGCGAACCTCGTTGCGATTCCAGCTGGCCAGGTACTCACTCCAACAACATTACACTATGTACAGTAATACATCACGGGTCTCACTGCAGAGTAACATTTGTCATGTGTTCATGTGTTTACAGGGTGCTTGTTTTATACCTGGGAAATCTCTACAGCCTCATTATCGCCCTCCTTGATAAGGTCAACAGTATGAGCTCTGCTGTGAGTATAGAAACTCTGGAAGAATGGAGGCATGTGTCTTTTTCTCTGTGTCGTCGCTCTGCACTTAACAAATACACAGGACTGAGGATGAGCCATGGAGTTTTTTTAGATCTTGCCTTGAATCTTGCCTTGAATGAATTGATCTTGATGAACTGACATACTACTGCACCACTGTACCCCCCCCAACCCCCCCTGTAATTATTTTTATTGTTATTATTTTGTTTGTTTGTTTGTTTTTGTGTGGTTTTTGTTATCGTTGTTGTTGTGCGTGTTTCTGTGTTTTGTTGTTAAAATATAAATTAAAAAAATAAAAAATACACAGGACTCTTGGACTCTTGAAAATTAAGTCATTTCCCAATATGTTTAACTCTTTCATTTGCATAACAATGTTAGTTGCCTGATATCAGGCAACTCAATGGAATTGAGGTCCGGGCAAAGCTGTTACATAATATGAGAGTGACATAGCACGCAACTGGTGATGGACCCTGTATTTATCTTCCAGGTCCCAGTGAATCCAGGTAACTGGTCTGACTCCAGCGCCTTCCTGGCCACCATCTCTCAGCCCGAAGTGGACAGCCTCTCTACCCTGGTTTCTGACATCTCTGTCTCCGAACATCGCAACAGCACCATAGCAACTATCGCCACAGTGCTGGATGTTACTAATAGTGGCAGGAGCAGTGCAGGGACCTCCAACCAGACAGCTCTGTTTGAGAAGAACACCCGCTCTCAGCAGGACCAGTGTTGGGAGACCTACGTCGGACAGGTTCTATCTTCACTTTACTGTACAATCACATGGCATATTGATTGTTCAGACTAATATGGATCAGACCATCTCTGAAAGTGTCTCAATTCAGAAATGAAATGACTGACTGTGTTTCTGTTTGTGCTGTGCTGACTTTAAACAATGTCTGGGGTCATTTTTACTTGTGATCTGAATATGTGTCTTTATCAAAATGCAGTTTCAGTTGCCTTGAAAGACAGAATCTAAAACAATTTAAGGGCCTTAAATTAGTAAGAGACTGAGTAAGAGATATTGAAAGTTGACACAAAATACAGACTCCATTAATCAATATAGAACACAAAGTACAGCTGAAAGCCTGATGATGGCATTTGAGGAAAAGTCAGTGGCTCATCATGAGAGGACATCCCATGACAATCCATCTGATAGTTACTGAGATCATCTAGTCTGGACAAAAATGCCCAATGACTGACAAAGCTAACCAAAAATATGTACACATAGGCTGTCTATGCCTTCTGTTGATGTCATTCTCTTTTTAGAGTAACAGCAAGATAATCGCCAGAGACATTTATGACAGTCTGTAGGTGTGGCAAGGAAAATGAATGTCTTCTGCAAGCTCCACATGTGCAGATGGCAGAGTGCTGAAACACACAGCTCCATGACTGGCAGATTTTATTCTAATTTATTTTTAAAAAAGATGGCAGAATTAAAGGCTAATGTTCATCTCAAGCATCTGGCCAAAGTGTTGAAAAGGGTTCCTAAGATACAACAAAGCAAATACAACACAGGACATGCATGTATTGAGCATGTTTGGGTGAATAATGAACTGTATGTGTTTGCATATTTACATCCCACGGGTGTGTTTCATGTGTGTTTGTCTCCAGGAGATGCTGAAGCTGTCCATCATTGATATGATCTTCACGGTGGCCAGCATCCTGCTCATTGACTTCATCAGAGGTTTGGTGGTTCGCTACCTGAGTGACTGCTGCTGCTGGGATTTAGAGAGCAAGTTTGTAAGTTTGTTTTTAAGCTGTAAAATCAGGCGTGTGTTTGCTCTTACACTCTTACTGTTTGAGCCCTTACTGTTTGAATCCAAACAGTGAAGTAACGACAAAAGTAAAGAAAGTAAAATGCATCTTTGAATGGAAGGGGACGTCAAATAGAAGAAAACACCTTTTCTCTCTTTTCTCAGCCTGAATATGGAGAATTCAAAATAGCAGAGAATGTTTTGCACCTGATTTATAACCAAGGAATGATCTGGTGAGTCTGAATCTTTGTCTAAAATAACTGACAGAAAATGAAACATTGAGAATATCTTTCTAATTCCAGCATATCACCTTGACCATGCCACCGTGTGTGTAATAGAGGATCTAATTCAGAGTTAATAGTCCGGCTGCTGCTAGCCAGTCTCCGTGACCCTGTTTAAAGGACTGTGGCGCTCTATAATGTGTCCATTACACCTCTGGAGCTGGCTGGACTGTATTTCCTCAACTCATTTCAGAAATGTCTCCTTGCAGCAATGAACATAATGAAGTGAAACCATGAGCCACTGGATGTAATGTCTTTTATATGGGCTGTGACCCCTCTGTGTGTGTGTGTGTGTGTGTGTGTGTGTGTGTTACTGACTTGCTCTTCTTCCTCCAGGATGGGAGCGTTTTTCTCTCCCTGTCTCCCCGCCTTTAACGTGTTGAAGCTGATTGGTCTGATGTATCTGAGGAGCTGGGCCGTCCTCACCTGTAATGTTCCTCATCAGCAGGTGTTTCGTGCCTCCAGGTCACACACACACACACACACACACACACACACACACACACACACACACACACACACACATGCTTTGTTAATATATTTGCATTTATTCTATCCTTATTATTGCTACATGCTGCTGTATACAGCTCTGGAACAACTGAAGAGACCACTCCAAATTTTAATTTCTTAAATCAGCATCCCACATGTTTGTATAGCACATTAGACAGCAGATTATCTGTACTGTGTACGGTAGGAGAATAATGATCTCACAGCTAGCTATGATAACATTATCATTAGTCAAGCACTGTAACAACAATCTTCTTGTTCAAACTTGTTATATGTAAATGAATGCTTTGTTTCTACATTAAAACAATCCACATCACAACATAAATATAACTGATTTACAATGATATAAAATACTTTTTTACAGGACACACATTACACACTCTGCCATCTGTGCATTTGTAGACATGCTTAAGGATGTTTTGATGTATTATTATATCAGTGTCCTGTGTGCCTCATGGCATTTTTTCTAGATGAGTTTAAAAGATTAAAACTAAGTAAATACATTTAATCTGAGTTCTAAAAGTAAACTCATTCCCTACGTTCTCATGTGATACAATGTCATGATAAACTTGTCAGAATGTATTTTATTTGTACAAAAAATTATTATTTATGACACTAAATCCAATTTTTATTTTATTTTTTGGAGTATAATAATATTTTGAAAATAATGATATTAATATAATTAATAATAATATTATTATGAGGTATTTTATTTATTTTAATTCCCTGTCATAGTAAAGAGTAAAGAGCAGTCTGTCAGCTTTTGTATCATATGACCTAAAGCTAACTTACTTAGTTTCCCCAATAAGCAATTTAGTATTGCAGATTTTAGGATAAATCCAAAAAAGGCAACAAAGTTGACTGTAAATTGTGACATACTCCTCAGTTTAGCAGCAGTACTAACAGCAGGCTATATGAACAAGCACCTGGCTGCCTAACATTAGCACTCACAAACAAATGCTACATCGCAGCTGTGTCACTCAGGGCCTCTCCGTCCAAAACACTCAGTTTAATGTCATTTTGCATTTAAATAACCAGTTAGTTAATGGTTATGCATGTCAGGCAATCCAAAGCAAAATGAACCAAAGTTGACAGCTCTAGCTGTCATACTGTGATACTTCCTGTACATAACGGAATACTAACAGCTTTAGAGGAGCAGTGTGTATGATTTAGTGATATCCAGACAAACTGACTGTTTGGTTTACCCTTTCTGGGTTACCGTGGAAACATGATTGATCAACATGGTGGACTCTTTGGAAGAGGACCTGCAGCATCTGTAGATAAAAAGCGTCTCATTCTGATAATCATTCTTATTTTCAGGTGATTATACACTAATGAAAACATAGTTATGAATATTATATTCCATTTCTGCCATACTCTGTAAACAGAGCCCCTTAAATCTAACACACTCTACCTTCAAAGGGAATTACCTCACACACTCTCAGACCAAAGGACACATGTTTTATTGTCCTATTCTCTCACACACTGAGCTCAGCACAATGTGTGTATGTGATCCTCTCTTTGATGAACATTAAATTGCATCAGCTCAGTGCTCTTATTGCACATTATCAGTGATGGTGTTCTAGCTATTCTTATCATCCCCTTTCATGTTCCAGCTCTGTGCTGATGGTGACAAATCAGTGTGTAGTCCCACAGTACAGTATATGCATCTCCCATACATACACACGTACACAGACCTAAGGCGCTCAGCCCACTCTGATTTATGTAACGAGGCTGTCATTGCCTCTTTCAGTCCTTATCAGTCACTCCCAGATGTGGTGGAAAATCCACACACACACAAGCAGAGCGAGAGTCCACTATACAGCTTTCATGTGAGTCATTAAATACGGTTGTGCTGGAGGAGAGAGAGATTGATACTGACACCTTGCTGATAGTAAAGAAGCCTTTTTTTACGCTCCGTACTCATGACCATGGAGTGCTGAGACACACTGACAATATTTGTGTTGGTGATGATATAGAGCAGGGATGTCCAAAGTACGGCCCGGGGGCCAATCACGGCCCGCGTTTAGATTTCATGCGGCCCGAAGCTTCATTTTTATAATATATTATTTATGGCCTGCTAGGATTGTCAGATACTGTATAGTTGGAATATTTGGTGTTTTTGGTCGACATAATGAAACATTTGAATGTACTAAACGTTAACCTCTAAGGACATAACTGTTGGTGTTATATATCTGTAGATGTGACACAAAATATTAGTTTCTAAATGATCTTGTTAAAGACAAGAGCAAGAGTGATACGTTTTAAACTTAAATGTTAACAGACTTTGCATTACTCATAATAAGTCATGTTTAGAATGAACGTGATCTTAAGATTTGTATCAAATTCATGCAAGTTTAACGTATTCCATACAATTTATTCTTTGTTATCTGACTCCAGATGTGAAAGAAAGGAAGAACTGGTTTTTAGATTTGTTCACACCTGATTGGCTTAGATTTGGTTACATTGTCATTTAAAAAAAAAAAAAAAAGATAATTGTGACAATGAAATAAAATTGCTACAGAACAGTGCATTTGCATGTAACTTTTATTGGTAATTTTTTCATTTTTTAAATGTTAGTATTGGCCCCCGGGCATCTTCACATTGTCAAATCTGGCCCTCTTTAAAAAAAGTTTGGACACCCCTGATATAGTCTGGTGTTCTGGGCCTTTAAGAAGAAATGCAGTAACTACAATGAGAGAGTTGTTTTGCATTTGGTTTCACATTTGGTAATGTACGGTCAAGGCTGAATACTTTCTGTAAAATGTCCATAACACACACAGGACCACACACACCTAACATGATGGACTGTTACTGTGTAAATCATTCATTTTATTAACACGGAAAACATACAGAAATGAGGCTTTGTTTCCTGAATGAATGAGGACAGGATTTAAATGAGTGCAAATTTGCGCATGCATCCACATGTTCATGATTCACACACATAGCCTCACAAACACTTGACCTCCATGGCAGGTTTCAGTATGATAGGTAGAAAGTTGCGCTTGCTGTATACACCCTCCAGGTGAGCCTGAATCCTGTCATCTTTAACTCTCTCATGGTTTATGAGTTATGAAAGGGTCCAGTGCTGAATTACAGGGGTCAGGGTGAACTAGCAGCAATGAAAGGGAACTGTGCTGAGTTTGGTGTTGCCTTGGACAAGGGCGTGACAAATGGTTCACGAGTTATGAAAATGGGGCGTGGTTAAAGTGTAAGAGAGAGACAAACTGTCACCAATGAAATAGAAACTCTGCTCAGTGTAATGATCAAGCCTTCAGGAAGAGCAGCGGGCATTAAAGCCAATTTGATATAGTGGCCAAATCGTGTGATGACGGCAATATGACCCAAAAAACATTTTTTCCCATATGATTGTGAAAGAAGCAGCTGTAAAATGGTGAATAACAATTTGAGCATTACGACCTCTGCAAAATGACTTGTTTCACAAGAAATTTGATCCATTAGTTGTTGGTAGAGCCCCACAATTCAATCATTGTAATTCTATTGAAGTTAGCAAAGGGCTAAACCAAGAGTTAGTTTAGGTAGGTTAGGTTGCATTCAGACTGAATTTGGTGTGGCAAATCGTCACAGGGTTGTGCTGTTGTACTGCTGTGAAGCCATGAGGAAATAAGTCCTTATTTAGCTGATTAACCGGCTTTATTGATGCCAGCGCTCATTCACTGTCACTGTTTCTCTCTCTCAAACCATCGGGCATAAAGCAAATTAAACTTCTTCATGTTTATTTTACAGCATAAATTGTGAGTCAGACACAGATTTAGAAGCTGGCTCAACTTCTCACTGTGTTTCTTTGGTGAACATCCCAGCTGCCTGCACTGCCTCAGCCAAAACACATCATCCCCACTCAAATGAATGGAAAAACCTGTTTTCGCCACAGCGCCAGATCCTGATGGAAGACTAGTGTTCTTGCTTTATGAGCAAGAAGCATGTGTGGAAGATCTGGGTAATTTTATACCCGGAAATCAAACTTTTTTGGCTTCATTTGCCACCGAACAGCTTCTATAACAATGAACAGAGCCCTGCCTCCTACGCTGCATCCAGTTCTCTTTATACATCCATGCCAATATCCATGGAAATGAGTCAAGTGATGTGATCAGACTCATTTATCTTGTCTGGCATAGCTTGTACAGCCGGCTTAAGCATTCTGTTCACACTTCTAGTCAGATCAGCTGCTTTGGATTTAAAGATGGTTGATTTGTGTCTGTTCCACACAACAAGGATGTGCTTTTTGATTTCAGCTCTGCTGATAAATAAATAAATAAATTTCAGCTCTGCTGATAAATGTCCCAGCAGCCATTAATAGGATCTGTATTCAGAACAATAGTGGCCCTATTGGGTTTCCATCCAATGAACAGAATGTGGTAATCTGGGCTTTGAGGAACAGTGTCTATAAAAAAAAACTATTCACTGTGTTGTTTTGTTCTTTTTAAGCTTGCTCTTAGTCACCCTCTCTTGTTGAGAGTTAAACATATTTCACTGGAGTGCTTCAATAGATCTGAATACCTGTGTCACTCATGTCCTCGTGGCTTGCTGGTTTCCAGGTTCTCGTGGTCGCAGAAGTGTTTTTAGCTTCACATGGAAGGAAAACAGCTTGTGTCTGTCATCAGAACAACGTCTGAATCATCAGATTACTCAGAATCAGATTTACTGCCAAAAAGCTTTTCACTTACAAGGAATTTGTCTTGGTGTAATTGTTGCATAACAAACATCAGGTGAAAATATAAGGAACATTTAAAAAATCAAGTATTAAAACATATAAACAATATAAATATACAATGTTTAAAAAGAAAAGTGCTGTACAGTTCTGCAGGTATTGCAAGTATTTACCAGGTGATGTTTTAAATGTGCAGGTATTTAACTAAACAAGGAAGCATCACATTCATGTTTTGCCTTGTGTTTTCAGATCAAACAATTTTTACTTGGCGATGCTGCTTTTCATGCTCTTTCTGTGTATGCTGCCCACCATCTTTGCCATTGTGAGATACAGACCATCACAGCACTGTGGACCTTTCAGGCAAGTAAATAAGTAATAATAATAATGATGATAGCAATAGTAATCAGCAGTGAATAAGTAAGGTCTTTTAGCTGCAGTCTTAGGCAGTGTCCACATTTAGGATCCTCATGGTCTGAGGGTAGAAGCTCTTTCTGAGCCTCTCAGTGCTGCTCTGGTGGATCCAGAACCTTCTTCAATGTACGTTCTGTTAAATGGTGCCATCTCTGAACTTGGATGTGAATGCAGGCTAAATGTGTTTGGTAGTTTGGGTTATGTCCACGAGTTGGAGCTGCAGATAACTCGCCCAGCCTGCACCTTGAGGCGTGGTTGTTCGTCTGTATTGTTCCTGAACTTCAACGTGTGTTTCAGTGGCCAAGAGAAGATCTATGACATCATCTCTGAGACGGTGGCCAATGACTTCCCACTGTGGTTCAGTAAAGTGATGAGTTACGTCACCAGCCCTGTCGTAGTGCTGCCAGCACTGCTGCTGCTGTTGTAAGACTGCACACATCAAACACACACACACACACACACACACACACACACACACACACACACATCTACATACACATGAATGAGTTCTGTCCCTGTGTGTTTCAGCATGCTGATATACTATCTCCAGGCCATTGCCAGGTCGCTTAAATTCACCAACAACCAGCTGAGGATGCAGCTCCAGACTGTGAGTTTCTGATGAATCATTATTTACATTTAGCAGCAGAGTGTTCAGGACTGTGACAAATATTCAAATAACCTGTAGAAAGCTTGGCGGGTACAAAACACTAAAAGGCAGAGTGGTTAGGTTAAAGCTATCTAAACACACATTTTTTGACTTGTTTAGGAGCGGACTGAAGACAAGAAGAAAGTCTTCCAGATGGCTGCAGGTATCTCTGGTTCTTTTTAAGGTCTCCTGTGTGTGTGTTACATTATTTCTTATAGTCTTGTGACCCTCACCTTGTGACATTTGACCCAACCTTAGCGAGACTACAGGCTCCAGAGGCTGCTGCGGACAAAAAGCCAGATCAGCAGGAGAGTGATGTCACAAGCCAGGAGGCCTCCATCCACACCCCGTCTCCTCGACGCAACGGCAGTGTCACAAACTTCCAGTCTCCCGTTCGTCGTGGAAACAGCATCCGCACTATCACCCAATCAGCATCTAGGGCGGACCTGAACAGAGGAAGTGTGGCTGGATCTGTCAGGAGTCCAGCAGTGACCATTCTGCCCAAACACAGGCTGGAGCACATTCCTAACAGGTCTCACACACTGATATTTTGGTTTAGCAACTCAGGTTGACTTTAGAAAACAGGTGACCTCTTATATGATGGCTATGGTGCAGTTGTATTGATCATGAATGAATATAGTGAAGATGTAGCCAATGGGCATATCTAATACTACATTTTGTCACATTTTGTATTCTTATTTGTACTATGGACGACGATTGGAGGCAGTATACAGTTCTAGCTTTTCTGACCAATACTGCATTGTGATTTAAAAAGTTGTAACTTTCTTTGAATTTAACTTACTACTAAGGATAGTAATCATAGTCTACACATTATTAAAGAAGATACATTTGCACATAAAGACACAGACATGATACAGATAAAATTCATTGTAAAAGGAATATAAGATTTTATACTTTTTGTTAACTTACAATCAGTTGGTAGAAAACTTTTTATTTTTTTCCCTTTTATGTTCAATCAGTTAATAAAATGAATACTCCACCAGTGCTCCGACCACACAGTTCGGGACAGCATAGCTGACTAAGGGAGCTAATATTGGCTAACAGCAGCTAACGTTACATTTTGCAGCAGTTTACTTTAAACTCTGTAAATCACAGAGAGGACATCAGAGGGAAAAGCAGAAAACATTTTCTCCATAAAATATGATCCGGTTTCACCAAAATCAAACAGATGCTGGTGTGTGACTTAGTGCCGAAAAGCATTACGAACTTCTCGCTGGTGACCATGGCAAAGTTACATAGTGTGAGAAAAGACGTATGAATGACAGAGACACCATTCACCCGATTACAAGTCAGTGTAGCATCAACAGGTTTTAAACTCTGTTAGTTTATGGTGGAAGAGTTACATGATGAAGCTTTAACACACTATTAACTTAAATGAGCTTCAGATGACTCCATTTGCTTGCAACAGCTGTTACTGTAGCCACCTAAATTACACCTTTAATAACGTTAATAATTTAAAGTTATAATAAAGTCAAACTTATAATAAAAATTGTGGCTCCTACAATTTGAGAATTGCTATTTTCGTATAAAAGCGATCAATCTTTGAGCCATAATTTGTACTTTTACTTCATCATTCACCATGGCTTTCATTGGGGAGTTTTCTCAATGCTGTCTCAGTTTCTTTTCCATCCTGACAAGAATAATATTCTGTGGGAAGAACTGAATCTTTTTAAGTTGTGGGATTTTCTTTTTGGCATGAAAACCATCTAATTCAAACCTGCTGAATGACGGCTTTAAAGAACCATACCAGTATTTTGCATGCTAAAACTGTTTTTTGCACAAACAGGGCATATCACTGATGAACAATATACAAATCATACCAAAATTTGAGGTGTTTCAAGCTTCAATGAAATCCTTGTTTTTCATTCATTTCCTTTAACAGTTCAAACCTGTTTAATTATCCATCACAGTGAACATCATGCCCCCTGTAATTATGAGATCATGTGGCAATGCACTGCAGGCACTGAAATCAGTTCATGCTGTTAAACAGCCTTATGCAGTGATAACAAACCAACAATCATATTTCATACGGACGATTGAAGCTGATTCTGATGTGTCGTCTTTTCTCATAACAGGCCTCCACCATTTCTGGGTGGACCTGGTGGTACCTGCAGATCCAAGTCCTACCACCACATGGCGTACAATCCTCCAGCTCGCTATCCTGACAACATCCACTCTGACCCCCTGTGCAGGAAGACCGTGCGCTCCATACATCCTGTTGAGGCTGCCGGGATCATCACCGCACAGAGTTATGGAGGGCGACGAGGTCACACCACCCGCTATGTGATTGTCAATGAGCACGAACCCAGGAAGAAGCTGCTGCGCTCGGCTACACGGATCCCACGCCATTACCTCATGGAGGAGTCTGCAGAGATCCTGGAGTTGTACCCACGCAACATCAAACGCTACACACCCCGCAACACTCACCACCAACCACATCCTCACCGGTCCCACCCATCGCAGCAGCATCTGAGTGAAGAGGAAGAAGAGGAGGAGGAAGGAAAGGGCAGGAGAAGGATGTCTTTGGGGAAGGCTCATCGGCCCCGTTCCCTCTCAGACCTCCACCAGCCAGCACACTTCTACATTGGTGAGCGTGCAGAGAGCCACGTGTCCATGGCCAAAGACAGCCGCACTTCTCAAAGAAGACATGGAGTGCAAGAAGAGGATGAAGAAGAGGATGGTGAAGGAGAAATGGACTGGGGAGATTTGGAATCACATTCCCAGTTCCAGGCCAATGTGAGAGGAGCGGACCCTCTTCTCGTGCGAACCAGGCATCACATCCATTCCCCAGGAAGACACTATCAGTCTCCAGCCAGGACAAGGCCTGTGGAGTCTCATGTGAAACCCAAGACGAGACCAAAGCTGGAGACCCCTCTGACTGAGTCCGACTCAGCCTCGCTGGCCTCCAGCAGTGACCAACAGAACAGCAGCACTGATCAGTACATTCAGGTCATCCACAACAAAGAGCGCTATCTCAAGTCTGAGGCCAGACAAGGAAAGCTGGCCAAGAAGAAGTCCAAAACCGGCTTTGATCTAAATGTCACAGAGTCAAATGACCTGGTCTCCTCCAATGTATGACATCTTTGCTAAAATAATATATTCAGTACAAATGTTTCTCAAAATATCATACTATATATACCCAGGGGTTAATACTCTACATTAAAAGCACATATTATATCATATCATATCATTCTGTCGTTATAAATATAATTTATTTCTCCTTTGTGTGTAGTCTTGTGTCATTTTGAAACAGCAATGTTAGCTAATGTGTATAAAATAAAACTACATTGATGCTATAATGTCACTTCAGTGATTAAAACATGAATACAGCTCACATAATTACACCTGCTTCACGAGCAGTCACAATAAAAACAGCTGAACATCTCACGTTGAGAAGACCTGGCCTGTACGTTCAATCATCAGCGGCAGCGTCACATCTGGAATGAAGAGAGCAACACTACAATTCCCAGCCTGCTTTGCTGCAACAAGCGAGGACTCCAGCCGCATGTGCGTGAAACCAACCAGAGTACAAGAAGGAGTGGGGCGCTTCCGCCTTCAAAATAAAATACGTGGAAATTGACTCTTAATTAAATCTCACGCTGCAAACAAACCAATAGTTAAATACTTAATTAAAACACCGGCTGCTATTGAAAATATACCGAACGTGTTCTTATCGCACGTGGTACATTTTTACAGACGCTCGAGCTTGTGAAGATATGTTTCTTTTGAAAGCCATAACCGGAAGTGTGTTTTTTTTCGGGATGATTTGACACCTCCGCCAAACGTTCCCGTCCTATTTCAGGAAATTCATTCAGCTGCGTTTGAATTTGTACGTTTTTAGCGGAGACAGGCGCGCGGACACGGTTTAACGGTTAACGGCGATTAACGCAGCTGTGGATGTTGTCCTCTGGTCACACGCCTCGTACGCGCGAGCTAGCTGCTGGTTGGTTAACGATGCGGCCGCTGCACAGCACGCTCCATTCATTTCAGCTAACGCTAGCTTTGTAGTGGCGGCTCGCGCGCTCACCTGAGCAGGTTCGGCTCTGTGTGCTAACGTTAGATAACGAGCCGTGTCGGTGTCGGTACAGCTGCTGGCTTTTTTAACTGTGTCGTGTGTCAGACACTTCGCCGCCGGGACGTCAGCTGCTCTGCAAAGTGAAATCAGTTAACAAGGTAACGTCCACTGTCAGTAACTGTTATGGATTATGAAGACAAAGCGAAGGCTGTGGGTGAATGCCTGCAGAGCTACAAGAGGGACGAGTCCGGGTGGAAGGTCTGCAAGAAATCGGTAAATGTTTCCTGTTCTTATTGTCTCATATGGAATTGTACAATATACATAAGAGAACCAGTGAGGTAAATGAAAAGAGGCAGCTGACCTGACAGGACAGGGCTGAGAACTTTTAACGAAACTTGAGGCTAAACTCTTTAGTCTGAGAAACACCCAAAGTATGAGGCCATTACTGGAGCACAGCTATTTACACACGAGTGGAGAGCCCTGTAACTGTATCTTAGTCTGTGTGTGTGTGTGTGTGTGTGTGTGTGTGTGTGTACATGTGCAAAAGAATCTGCAGATGTGTATTCACATTCCTGTGTGTGTGTGTGTGATCAGACTTCAGATCAGAAAGTGTGAAAGTATGCCATGACAGTCAACCACAGGTGCTCAGTGATGGCTGACTGTCAGCTTGGTGCATCACCTGTTTGTGACCTTTTTATCAAAATCAGAATCAGAATCACTTTATTGGCCAGGTGTGTGTACACACACGAGGAATTTGACTGCGGTTCACTGTGCTCTCAGTTGTACATACAGGTATAGACATAAAAGACAAGGGACATGACAGGTAAGTGCAAACATAAACATAAAGCTATATACATATTTAAAAGATATATATATATGCATAAATATAGATAGGTGTTTCTATATATAAACAGTAACATTTGTACACTGGGTAAAGGACTGGTGATAGTACTATGGTGCAGATGATCTGGTTTCTACATATATATTTTATGTACAGGAGGTAGGAGGATATGACAGTATATACATATCTATGTACAGCATACTAAATGTAATAAACAGTGAGGATCACCCTTGCTGCTGAAGTAGAAATGCAGAAAAACATAATTAATGGCTTCTTTTTTTAAGTATGCAATGTGTCAGAGGGAGCAGCACTATTGTTTACACAAAGGTAAATGTGGCTCACTGTAAATGTGCTCTCTCCTTTGGCAGAATGACGTGGTCGTGTCTTGGCGTCCCTCATCCGAGTTTCCTGGGAATGTGTGAGAAAACTCAGCTTCTCTTTCTCATCTAGTTTTGATTCTGTTGACAGTTGAAAGACAGTGTTGAAATCTGCAGAGAGCAAACAGAAGACTTGTTGTACGTAGTAGTGTAAGGGTAAACACAAGGATCAGTCAGTCAGGGCTTATGTCTACAACTATGACACATGTTTAGAATGCTACCTGTTCTACATAGCATGGTAACATGAACTGAGACTGAGCAGATTAGGCCACAAAATGCTTTTTTCAAGGCTTGAAATAAATGTTGTGCTGAGTAGAAGAAATGTACTGTTGATCTGTTTGCAGGGGTTAAATCATTAGTCTGTCAGACCTCAATAATCTACTCTCCTGACTGTTCTGTCATCTGACTTCTTCTGCAGTTATAAGGGGGAGGGTATCGTCAGTGGCAGCCTGGAGAAAGTGTGGGAGTGTCTGAAACCAGTCCCCAATGGGCTCCGAGTCAAGTGGGACAACAACGTGAAAAAGTTTGAGCTTGTGGAACAAATCACAGAGGTGTGTTTGATCAGAAGGCGATTTGTTGTGACCATTCTGTATTAGTTAACACAGTCACTTCATACAGTTACCAGGTTTCTTTTGATTTCCATCAAAGATTGTCTGAGTTCTTTTTAAAGCTGCACTGGATGTCAACATATTCTGTGACTTTGAATCCCAGAAATCTGCCAATAAACTGGTGTAAAGCTCTGGAGAGCAGTGGGGTTGTTAAACCATGAGGCATCCAAAGACACTAATTGAAGATCATTCATAGAGTTTATATCTTGATCTGATATTCACCCTGTGCCTATGTTTTTTTTTTTTTTTTTTGCCATTCCTGAATTTGATTAGGACAAATCCACATAATTAAAAATAAAATAAATCTTTCCCGGTGCAGCTTTTAATGGATACACGTGATATTAGATTTGAAATCCATTGTTTTTTTGTGTTTGCTTTGTTTGACCAGTCTTTGAGTACATTCCCTTGTCTCCCATTCAGGACATCTCTATCTGCCGAACAGTCACGCCCTCAGCAGCTATGGGTATCATAGCTCCACGAGACTTTGTAGATGTTATTTTAGTTAAGCAATACGAAGACGGCACCATTTCATCAAATGGTGCGTAATGAACCATTCTTGTCTCCTCTACTTCCTGTGCTTGTTTGTTTTGTGCTTTCGAAGATTTATCGTGTCATGGAGTCATTTGGGTGAAAGGCTGCTCGAGATTTTACCGTGCTGAGGATGCACCACAGGTCTGACCAGACTAAATAGATTAAATGTCACACATTAATAGCGATCTACGTTTTTTTTCATCTTATTTCTCCACCACCTACATTTCCTAAGACGTCACTTTAAACTCTAGAACCAGTCTAAATTGTCTAATCCAATCTTTGCAGTTGTTTAGATGCCATGGTAACACAAACACACATCCAATGAATGACTTTTTAGTTGTTAAATTAGTCCCAGAGTTTAGAGTTTAGTTCTTGGGATCATTTTGCATCAGATAATCTGTCCTAAACAACAGATGACAAAATTTCAGTACTCCAATGGGCACAACAAATTATTTGCAAGACAGAAAAAAACATCTTCACTCTGAAGTCTTCAGCAGGAAGATGTAAATGTAAACAGATTGGACCATCTATCAAACGGTCTGTGAGTCTCAACATCAGAGGTTCAGAGCATACATGTGCTCTGCTACACTGTGAATTGCTTACATCATGTCTATAATAGCCCTAACACAGGCATGTAGTGTGTCCTCAGTGTCAGGCAGTACAGAGATTGTTTTAGGCTGTAAAGACAATAAAGAAACTTATTTTGGCCATCAGTTCTATTGGTTATGATAACATCATACTCAGCACGCAACCTCAAAGATTTTCATTTCAATAAATGGCTGTTACATCGCTATCTGTCTCTGAATGAGGCCCACTGATGAAAGTACTGCAGCGTTAATATACATGTAGTTTTGTGAACTGTGTATGTGAAGACATTCCTGGGAAAATGCTGTATGATGTATCTATTGCTGCACCTTCACAATAAAAGCATTTAACTGGTGAAGCACAAGTTGACAGTAGTAGTAGCAAGAGAATGCAGACAGGAAGCTGAACTGGTGTCATGCCAGAACTGGAGCAGGGCAAACGGACAATTTAACAAGGCATAGCTGCCTTTATGGACATACTGACATGTTGGTGACCTTGTTGATGTTGACCTTGTGTCAACTGTCCATATTTAGTTATACTTTAGTTAGACTTTGGTTATACTCTGAGACTGGAGGCAACAAATCGCATAAAATACTGTTTGATAATTATTAACCACTGGATCACATTTTATGATCTGTTGGCTGAATCAACAGCTCTGATGTCACCATGTGTAATTAACCTTTATTTAACCAGGAAAGATCTCACTGATGGTCCTGGTCGAGACATCCAAATATTTATTCATATGACCTCCCAGTTTAAAACTGTTAAATATCCCGTGATTGAACAACAGTCATTTGAAATTCTAATTTCTTTAGGAAACAATTACAAACTCAGAAACTTTAAAGTTTGTTACCTAATGTCAGTTGTAAACATTCATCACAGTTTAAGTTACATTTACATTTAGTATTTAGCTGATGCTTAAGTGACTTACAAAAAGGAAAACCATCAAGGTACAGTGTGACATGTTAGTGCAGCAATAAGTACTGTGACAGTTGTAGAGGGGATAGATTTAGCATGTCCAGTTGTTGGTAGTGTTGGAGAGGAGGTCCTCTCTGAAGAGCTGGAGGTCTTCAGGAGGTTTTTAAAGGGACACCTCTGCTCTGGTAGGACGTGGTAGGACGTTCCACCAACGGGGAACAACAGACGAGAAAAGTTTGGATTGTCCTGAGTGTACCATTTACAGTTCTACCTCCTGCTAAGAAAGTGTTTTGAATAATCTGGATAATATGAATCATATGACTGCTCGTGTTTGACTGAGTAGAAATGATGGCCAAAACAATGGACATTAACATACAGTACATCTGAATTTACCTTTTAAATGTGTGTTTAAGGCCCATGAGTCAGCAGGTTTTCAGTCCTTGAGGTTCCACTGAGTGAATCCAGAGAGTAAAACACCTTCAACCAGCCTGCATATAGCAGAGTACACACTATAGTGCGAGTTAGATGATATAATTCACATATCTATCCGTGCAACACAGAGCCAGGAGAGTGTTATCTTAGCTCAGTTATAGCTTCATAGTGAATGGACAGAAATACAGCCCGTCACAACATCAGTATAATGTCGACAAACTTTCTTGTGTCATGTCAAACAGCTACCAATGTGAGTCACGCAAGCTGTCCTCCTCAGTCCGGCTATGTGAGAGGATTCAACCATCCATGTGGCTGCATCTGTGTCCCCATCTCAGGGTGAGTACCCCAACACACAAACAAGGATATGCTGGCCAGAGTCCGTCTGCTGTTCTTGTCTTTTTGGTCTCACAGTTTGTCTTGTGTGTTCATCTTCCAGAGAGCCCAACAAAACCCAGGTGTTCAGCTTCTTCCAGACCGACCTGGGAGGCCTCCTCCCTCGCTCCGTGGTCGACTCGTTCTTCCCGTCCAGCATGTCCGAGTTCTACGGCAACCTGGCCAAGGCTGTCAAATCCCTCAAGGACTTTTGACACCTACCGACCGGTCAGGCCAGACGTTCATTGTTTCAAACAGATCTGATCCACAAGTTTTGACCTTATATTCCTGTGGCACTGCAGGAGGAGTCCAGTAAATCTTCAATCTCCACATTGAAAAGTCCCACAGTAATAATGAGGGTTTGAAAACCTGCATCCTAATCTCCGGTCTCTTTACATTCCCATCGGAAAGATGAATTCACTTCCTCCATTCGAAAGATTGAAAATAGATGTAAAACCTATATTTGTAGAATATCTTTACTTTTTACTCGAATGATGAGACACCACACGCTTTCTCTCCTTCTAATAGCATACTTCAGTGTGTACAGTAAACATGCATGTTGCATGGACATAATTTACCCTATGCTGGTATCAGATTACCTGTTTGGAGTACTGTCTCATACCTCATATTTATTTGTGTGTGTGTTGTACTTGATGCCATAGTTTTGCTCATGTCCACTCACCTGTACACTATGAATATCTGCCTCTTTTATCAGCTCCTCTGAAGCACAGGTGGATGGCAGAGGTGGCCTTTTTAAACAAAGGCAGCTTTTTTTTCTTTCTTTCTAAAAGAACGCCTTTTAAATCAGAGCAGAAAAGTGTGATTCTGAACGGACATTTCCCTTTTTCTTTTTCTCCAGTACGGTCTCTGAAACTCCTCGTGCAGTTTTAAGATCAGAACACACCGGCCGCCTGCAGTTTGTCTCACAGGTTCATGGTCTCAGTCGACTTTAGGAAGGCATTTCTGACTGTCCGGGCTGACAGAGATGGTCACCTGCTGACCCTGGATAATCCAGACCAGCTACTAGACTGTTCTTAATTAAAGGCGTGGGGACACAGTCCCATGTAACATGCACAAATACAAGTTATCACATATTTAAGATACAATAACAGTAACAAGTATTGTGCTGAGATGAGGTCACTGCATGTGGAAAATTATTTTGCAATTGATTATGAATATAAAATATGACAGCACTGACATCAGCCTTCATCAGTAGCTGATAATGTAAAAGTTACTATCATAGCGTTCTCTTCTTTTCTCAACGTGATACTGCTCCAATACACAATTATTAGCAATGCAAGGAGTCAAAACTCAACATGCAAAATTAACCTGATGAAGTTAGTGTCACTTGAGTCAAAAAGAGAAAGTTTACTTTACAGGAAACTCTGTAAATTACAGAGAGTTGAGGCGGAGCAGTCGGAGGACATCAGAAGGAAAACCAGAAAACATTTTCTCCATAAAATATGATCCAGTTTCACCAAAATCAGTCAATAGTTGGTGGTGTGTGACTCAGTGTCATAAAACGTACTTCTTGCCGGTGATCGTACCCAGAACCCAAAGTTATGATTTAAAATAAAATTATTTTATGGTAGAAAAGTTACTTAATTGGACTTTAAGTGCATCTTGCATGCAGGGAAAAAATGTCTTTTTAACATTCGTTGAAAAATGAAGTAGAATGAATGTGATTTCATCATCTTTTAATCTGATGTTCTCACTTGTGCAGCTGTAGCACGGCCAAGAAAATAAAGCAGGACATGGTTAATGAACCCCTCCACCCTCTCAGCACTGTATAATTCATTATTATTGATCATTGGTTATTCTGTCTTGAGGCTAATGAGGCAATCAGCTGAACTTTCTCATCTCACAGTCTGCGTTCTGTTGTGTTATGTTTGCGTAGAAGTCGTCCCAGTATTTATCCAGTTAGCCCAGTTTCTCTGAAGGCGACCCTGCAGTCTACACATCGTCTTCAGACAATATGGAGAAAAGGAAATGGGGAAATGTCCTTGTGGAAATGGCCATTGAGTATTTCCACGTAACCAGATGAGGAAGTTTAATGACTACGTAACACTTTAAAACACTTTTCTTCAGTTGTGTCTCTCCCTCTGCTCTGTACCTGCACACTAAAGTCAGAGCTTATGATCTAAAATCATGTCTGTATTTAATGTTAACAATATAAAAGTTGGTACTGTATTATATTTACATAAATGTTCTAATATACAATGTTTAGTTCTAACAACTGCCAGAATCTTAACCTTACATATGTACTGTACTTCTTTTAATCTTCACACACTGAGGCTCACTTTAGACAATAAGACGATGCTACATTCATTCCATCTTCATGAAGGTTAGCGTGGACCATTCTTTAATAATGACCAATGGATTCATTGGATTAGATCGATTGATTGAACGTATTCTGAACGTTACGAAATCCCTCCATATGGACTGATTGAATACAGATGAGTAGGGGAGCGTCCTGAACTGTTGCTGTACGCACTTTGTCCACTGCCTTCATCTGTATGATAAACCACACATGGTGACATGTTTTAATCGTGTTTTTAGGAGCGTCAGGATTCCTTTTAAATGTTGACTTGTTTTTACCTGTAACATGTTTTTACCTCACAGTGCAGCCAATCATGTTAATGAAAGACATTTCCAAGTCATGAGAACTTAAAAAGTTACTGCTTACATGTGGATTTAAAGCCATGGTCGTGTGTGTGTGTGTGTGTGTGTTTTGTTTGTTTGTTTGTTTGTTTGTGTTTTTATGTGACATTGTCTCAGCGTGCATACAGGAAGCTGCTAAAGTAGAAGGAACACAATCCCAACCACAAGTACATCAACACTGATCACCTTTCAGACTCCATCTCTACCTGGTATTAACATGTGTTCTGTATCTAAGTCCCGCCCACATTTACTCTGTGCTCCAATTAGATTTGAGCAGGCTTAGAAGACTGCAGCTTCAACCTGAGATCAGAATGAGCCTCGATCCACATTGTTTTATTCATGAAACTTAACATTGTGAATATCTCATACTGTAGTCCTTGCTGTATATTAGCTGTAACCCAGAATCTACTACTAACTATATAACTTAATATAACTCTACTCTTTCTAGGGGTAACTAAGGGAGGCAGGATTATCAGTGAATTATGTTATCTAGATAAATACATTCCATTCCATGCATTCTGCCTGTATTTACACATGCAATCACCTGATCCAGTTCTAAGAGATACAGATCACATCTTAATACTAGATGGAAGCTCCTGCTGGGACGTCTCTGTGGTGACTTCTCTGCAGCTTTTAAACTGGATTTTTACTCATTTTAAACATGTTTAGAGCTCTTCAGCACCACAGGACCCCGTGTCTGTAAACTGTCAGTGGTCATTACTGGGAGAACCTACTTTTGACATGCTGTAAACACGTTTAAAATGGAGCAGCATGCGATTCTGTGATTCTCTGACCTCACTATACTTACTGACCAACAAGCATCTCGCTGTATCCACACTGATGAAGTGGCAAAAGAGCTATGACAGAACCAGTCCTGGTGAAACCCTTTTAAGTATTAGATTGTGACTGTGATGGAGAACCAATGAGACCAAATACCCCGAGTCAAGTTTGTGTTCTGTGATGATGATTCCGATACGACCCAAAGTCTCCTCATGTGCATTGTTCTGATAACCTGCGGTCCAACAGCCAGTTCAGATAATTCACAAAGTTCTGGGTGATTGAATGAGCACTACAGAAGAATATATGTCAAATGATCCATGTCAAATGTTTATGATTTACTCCTCTGACTGAGAACGTTGAGGTTTACACGTCTACACATGAAACTGTTTGATCTTGTACTGTTCTGCACCCGGTTAGTTTTGTATTTCACCAGCATTAAAATGATTAATAAGAACATCTCGCTCTCCACCACGTGTCTTCTTCCACAGCAGCACGTGACAGAAAAAGTTCTCACACCTCTGTTTTTAACTGTTTTAAAAGCAGCCGATAGAATAAAGATCACTCAGACTTGGAGTCAGGTTTGAATAGTTTTATACAAATTCTTCTGAATTCTTACAGCAGATGTAAAGTGACTCTACCATCTGTTTTGGAAATTGATATTTTTGAAGCATACTGTAATAGAAAACAGTTCTTTTGTGGTTGCATACAAAGACCTGAGTGAACAATGGGACACTTTGAGAACAGAAAGATTGAACACATATGATGAGATTTTCCCCTATTTTAATCCAAGCAATTAAATCTGTTGTTGCCGTCTCATCTCCTAATTTACACAGTGCTTTTCTTTATAATCAATGTGTAAATACATTTACTGAGCACAGAAGAATTTCTCAACATTTTATTTATGTGCTTTATAGCAAAAAAAAATCTTTCTCTGCTCTCAGAATGTCTCACTGCGTGCTCAGGATTCAGACACAAACTCTGTAACAGTCCAGTAAACTCTGAAATGGCAGGAGGGTTAAACTCAGAGCTGCTGACTCAGCCAAAGTGCATTATTCTGTTTGATCTCTGACTCCACAGACATACAGTACTACTGCTAAGAAAAATAGACGTTTACTCTGATATATAGAATTCTCTTCTTTTACATGTGACTCCATTTGTTTTCTGTACCATTAGAGCAGACCATTGACTGTACTTCAAACTGTGGAATCCAGCACCACAGACTTGTTTCTGGGTTGCATTGGTCTGTGCGGGTGACTCTGAACTGAACCAGACTGAGCCATTTTGTATACTTTAAGACTGAATTGTAAGGCAGCAGGGGTGGGTGGGGGGTGGCGGTGGGTAATCTGAGACCACCTGCCTCACATTAGCTAAAATCAGTCTTTCATGAAATGTTAAGTGGCTCACATGACCTGATTTGTGGCTTCCTGTTTGGACCTGTGGGAGATAGATCAGATAAAACTGCTTGGTTCTCATCACTACTGTGGTATGAAAGAAGGTTTGAAGCAAGCTCTGGTTTTTATGAATATGTTTTTCCTAAAACTGCTGAAAAATAGTGTTTTACTGCTGCTTACTTAGCTCTAGTTTTAGCTAACATGAACATATTACACCATGTATTTTAGGAGGATAATCAGCACCTCTGTCTAAAGATGGTGAACATAAGCAAAGCACAACTTTCCAATGACGCCAAAGAACAACCTGTTCCTTTAACTGTGGACGGGGGGACTGGTGTTGCACAATTTGGTTGTTGAATCAAGTCATATATGTTAAAGGTCCAGTGTGTAGAATTTAGTTGCATCTAGTGGTGTAAATTGCTGCATTGCAATCTCCTCACATCACCCTCACCTAGCTAGTGTAAAGGAGAAACAACACTTGAAAGGCCCTGTCAGTATTTAGTTAGTCTGTTCCGGGCTACTGTAGAACGGTGTTTCAACATGGCTGCCTCCGTGGAAGAGGACCCGCTCCCACTGTAGTCTAATTTTTATGTATCAAAAACAAAAAGATTCTTATTTTCAGGAGATACCTGCCTTATTCTGAACATAGGGGTGCCCAATTTTACACACTGGACCTTTAAATATGACCGTTTTCTCAAATGACTTCATTTGTGTAGTAAAAAACAGCAGTAAACACGTTAACATTAGATTGAAAGGATGTCAGAGATAAGATAACACTGGCATTAATGTAAAATATTGCACACATATATCATCCTAATGTGGACCAAATGAACAGTGATCTAAATGAGTCGCTTGGATATTTTGTAGTTAGTGTTCATTTTGATGGAAATATATGAACATACTCATGATTTTAGCATGTTTGCTTGTCTGACAGGATCCGAGAGCACAAATTTAGTAATTGGAGGACAATTAGTCACGTGTGTGCACAATTTATTCATTTGAAAACACGATTCATATTTATCGCTACACAGATTTTTTTTCTCCCGATGACACACAGATGCCATTTCACTGTAAACAATGCAGCAGTATGACAACCCACAGACTTCTCTGAAACTTACATTGGGTTACCAGTGTAGTTATGTGAGGAACTTGATTTTGTGGGGGAGGATTTGGGTGAAGTAATCCCTTTAAACTTTTGTATATGGTCAGAAATGTGATATAAAAATAGTAGAAACTTCTTCAAACCGCCATGTCTAAGATGGCCCAGGCTGACACCTGATTTCTAGACAGATTTATTAATAAAACGCTGACACCAGAGTGCTATCTGTTTCTTTGCTTTGGCCTCCTCATCTGTAAGCAGCTCCCAGCAGCCCTGTGGGTCATTCTGGCGCCCCCTGCCTCCTGATGACCACTGTGATGGGTCCTTCAGGTAAGGCCTTGATCATGTTCCAGGCCTCAAAGCGGGTCATGTCCTGCAGACTGACTCCCTGGATCTGCAGCAGTACATCACCGTGCTGCAGCCCACTCTGCTCTGCAGCTCCACCTGACACACAAACACAAAAACACACACACATTACTCATCGTTAGCTCTGTGATGGGTTCAGAGTTGCTGCAAAGTTTCAGTAGTTTACATAGTTGCTGCTATGACAGACATGAGAACTACTTCTGTGGTACTACTAGTACTTCTGTAGTATTTATGTCTGTCATTTCAGTAAATAAACTGATGGTTCATATGAAGTCATAACTTGTGACTTTGTTGTTTGATTGTAAACATGTTGAAATCATACTGTATAATGTGAGAACCTTTAAAGATCCTGTTGATGACTAAAGGTTTGTCTCCGTGGATTGAGCCTTTTCCTCCATCTAGAGTGAACCCAACTCCTCCAGCTCCTTTCTCCAGCTGAATGCTCATCGCTGCTCCCTGCTCCTCCACTGCAACGCAACACTCAGTTAAACACAGGACAAATCAAATATTTTCAGTCTCACGACCCCTCAGTGTGTCGCTGTATGACTCACCTGCAGGGTTGTGCTCTTCGCTCTTGCACCCTCCTTCACCCTCTCCTCCTCCCTCTTCTGCTCTCTTGGTGATGACCACCACAGCCAGCTTCAGGCTGCGGGTCTGACGAAGAGCGGCGGTGGCGTCGGTGTGCGTGACGCCGCGCAGCGTTTGTCCGTTTATAGACAGCAGCTCATCTCCCTTCTGAATGGTGCCCTCCTGAGCCGCCAGGCCGCTGGGAAACACTTTGTGGACCTGATGGAAGAATCAGTGTTAGGCACTGGTTGCAGGGCTGAACGTTTGAGCATGGTTGTTTAAGTATACTGGAGTACAAGAACTGGGGCTAGCTGACATGACTTTTATTCTCTGATCTGTTTCCAAGTTAATAAGATAAATTCAGTCAGTCAAACCAACAGTTCTCTTTGTCTTCTGATCAGGGGACATTTCAGGGAAACATCTACCCAACACACTGTGACACTCACATCTGTAGTCCACCAGGTCAGGCTGAAGTTTTATTGTTGTACAGTATTTAGTCAGTTTTCAAGCCAAACTGACTCTAAATGTTTCTGATTAAACAGAAAATGCTGACATTACAGACAGTCCTGATTCCAGTAAAGTAAATTTAGCCTGGAGGACACAAGGTCCGTGATTTTGTGGATGTTGTGGATATCTGTCTTTCTCTTTGCGTGTCTGAACAGCAGTTTTCTGAAGTGTTCCTGAGCACATGCAGTAATATCCTTCATACAATCATGTGTGTTTTTAATGCAGCACTGCCTGAGGGGTCAAAGGTCACCAACATTCAGTGTTGGTTTTGGGCCTGGTCCCTTACGTGCAGAGATTTCTCTGACTCTCTGAATCTTTGAATGATATTCTGGAAAAAATTAATTCAAACTGTGTGCTGACAAATATTCTACTTCAACTGTTGGACTGTTTGCAGTTTTTGATAAACCTCGCCTCATCCTTGATGTGAACGACTGAGCCTTTAGAGGACGCCCCTTTCATACCCAGTCATGATACACCTGTTACAATCAACCTGTGGAAGCTTCAAACTGTCTTTTGTTGATCCTGTCAGGACTTTAGTGTGACGTGTTGCAGCATCAACTTCAGAATGTGTGAATATTTATAAAAAACAATAAAGTTTATCAGTTTGAACATTAATATTTTGTTTTTGTTCTGTATTCATGAGTATAGGAAAAAAAAGGATTTGTAAATGATTGCATCTGGGTTATATATTTGAATCAGGAAACATTCAGTTGGTCTAACAGGTTCTGTTGTGATAGTTCTGATGATTGGATTTCCCTCAAAATGAGACAAAGCTCAGGTGTTCCACATGGTTCAATTCTCAGACCTTTGATTTTTAAGTTGGCTGTGCTCCGACTTGGCAACATATACACATAGTATATTCTATCATTCATACACAATATGCTGTACATTTCTCAGTCTTCTGATGATGTTAGTCCTTCAAGCAAGCTGCTAAACTGTATCAATGATATCAAATACCGGATTTCAGAGAGAAGACTGAGATAGGAAATGAATTTAGACCTAAATGTCTCTGGGGCACAGTGAACATAGTCAGGAATCCCAGAGTTGGACTTGCATGTTAACAGACAAAAATAGGATGTGGAGGTTTTGTATCTCTGACTCTGAAAAGCCGGTTCATGCATTCACCCAAACAAAAAGCAAGAAGGCTTCGGCTCATTCAGAGCACAAAAAATGAATGGTTTGACTCCCCACTACAACTGTGACTACAGTCCAGTTAGAGCACTTAGGTTTTCTAAATGGATCCAGAATAAAGTCCAGATCTGGTTAAGGTATTACAGTAATGTAGGATTTACTGTAAAGTCACACTCTAGACATATCTACAGTATATTTACAATAATACATTAATAGATATTAGCTATCTTACTGTAAGAGCTTTGCTCTCCAGGTCGGACCCTCCAGCGATGCTGAAGCCGAGACCGGCACCCTCCTCTTTGTGTAGAATCACAACATGGATGTCGACCAGTTGCTGTGGAAAAGGAGACAGGAGTTATTACTGCAGTTTTATCTGCTCAGATTACTCCCTTATTACTATGAAGGGACTTTGAGCCACCAAGTGTCATTCACATCCACACAACCTGATGCATTTATAGATCATGTTTCCAAATGCAATAGTGCTGCAGGGATGACGTCACACATGAAGACAACTGAAATGCATAAATGATCACCAGAAGTATACCAGGCATGTCCAAAGTCCGGCCCGGGGGCCAATCATGGCCCGTGGCCAGATTTCATGCGGCCTGCAGCTTCGTTTTTATAATATATTATTCATGGCCTGCTAGCATTGTCAGATACTGTATGGCTGGCAGATTTGGATTTTTTGGTTGACATAACAAAGCATTTGAATGCGCTAAAGTTAACCTCTAAGGACATAACTGCTGGTGTACCTGTATGTACCTGTAGATGTGACACAAAATATTACTTTCTCAATGATTTTGTGAAAGAGAAGAGCAAGAGTGGTATGTTTTAAACTTAAATGTTAACAGACTTTGCATTACTCATAATAAGTCATGTTTAGAATGAACATGATCTTAAGATTTGTAACGACTTCATGCAAACTTCGTGCATTTGCATGTAACTTCTATTGGTAATTTTTTTCATTTTTTAAATGTTAGTATTGGCCCCCAGGCATCTTCACATTGTCAAATCTGGCCCTCTTTAAAAGAAGTTTGGACACCCCTGGGCTAAACTAACTAGACAATGCCAGCACATTAAGCTTTAAGATGTTTATTGTCCCTACACTTGTGTCAGTGTGTCAGTCTACAGTCGACAGGATGAGGCAGTTTTATGCCAACTTTGCTATTACTTGTAACGTTTTTTGTTTTTCAGTAGATTAACTGTAAATAAAGTCAATTCATTTATGTATTTTTTTTTTCCGTGACTGGTGCCAGTAACCAATGAACACTTGATGTTGAGCTTAAAAAGTGTACATGTATGATTTTTTTACTTGATACAGAAGGGACTGAGGGGCAGATGAAAATAGAATGTGTGCAGTCATAAAAACAAGGCCAGATGTGTAAAATCCTCCCTGAGCATGAGGGATCTCTGTACGCAGACACAGATAC